>JAXIVJ010014573.1:5000-34018 GCA_036785665.1 Chirona hameri
TTTAGGCTGGTGTGAGCTGTGGTAGCTGCAGCGCCCTCAACAAGCCTGATGCCATGGCTGATGGCATATACAGCCTTGGCCATGGCCTTTGAAATTATGAACAAATTAAGTCAAGTATGAATGGAGATTGGAGTGGCAACATTATGGAACGCTCATTGTGATACAGCTGACAAGAGCATTACAGGCAATAGGTCACCTTGAAAGTTGTCTTGAAATTCAACCATACAGTGCATCTTGAGCTCATAACTACAAATATGACTTTCGTTTGGACAACTGATGGATATATGTGGAGAAAGAAGTAAGTTTCTCTTTGCATTTCACAAGAAATTGTACCACAGCAGCTGGCGTTCTGGCTCCACCTGATGCCAAGTACAGTCTCTGACAAGGGGCTGCCACACCGCTTGGGTGGCTGAGCGGATATTAACAAGGCGTTGTAATCAGAGACTATGTGCCAGTGTCCTGCCTCCGGCGGTGAGCGTTGATGTCCTGATCGTGGCCCGGAAAAGCAGACATGAAACCGGGCCCAATAGTCCTGTCAAAATTACTTAACATAGGGAGGTAATTCTTTCACCATAACTCATTTTTAGATCTGCTCTACAAATCTGCTATCTCAGTCCAAAACCCCATTTTAAAGGTGAACTATTCCCTTTAATGGCAACATCTGAGGAAATGTTTAATTTCACACATGTAGCCCTCTATCGATATTCTCAGGAAACAAGCATTTCAGAGAATAATATATGTTTGATTCCACCCTAATTCCAATCTGACACACGAAGATCGGAGTGAATATGGAATTACATCTACATGACCTAATGAGTGAACCAAAATTAACCAACGAACGCTGCAGTAAACAAATAAACTATTCACAATAACATGCCAGCTACTTACCACTGCTACTGTCCCAATTTTCCACACAAAAAAAAACTGACAAGCGCGGTCTCAGCTCTCAGTAGGAGGAGAGTGGGGGAGTCAAGGCCTTCTCTAAATGGCTCTAAATCCTGCCCTAGATACAGTGGGAGTGGCCTTGAGTGTTATAGTGCCCTGGGTCTGACAAAGGGCTGTGTAATGCCGGGTGATATTATCTACCAACTATACTGGAAGCTAGACAAGAATCTAGAGGAAAATCAGAATTTTAGAATAGTTAGAATAATCTACCAGATATTTGGCAGCTATATTTGTTAAAATCATTGTCGCATTTCTTTCGATCGAGTGGCGCTTCCTAAAACGCCACTCTGGTATAGGTACTGATACTTCTGAACACACAATTTCGTACAAAATCAGAATCAATGATTCGCTTTCAAAATAGCACCATCCGGGACGGTGACAAAGAGCAAGGAAAGAGCTCAGCTGTCTTATGTTGGTGTACTCGCAGCTCCATCCATGCCAAGCATAATTTTGATCATCCATTGGATTCTTTAGTTGGAAGACTCCGAATTTACTTGCAAAAACAGCACAATGTTGTTTGAAATATCTTAGGCACGAGGCGAGCTGCATTCCTACGTCACTAGGCAGTAGTGTAATGTTCACGCTTTTGCTACCATATAATTTTCGAGGCCTTCGTATGTCACAAATTTCTGGCCTGTCTGACGCACTTCTTTCATTTGTGGTGTATAAAAGCGCGCTCCATTTGTTTTGGGTTTTCGCACGGTCATAGAATAGGTTTTCGCAAGTGCGCTTGTTTCACAGTCGTGTTGGAGTATAATTGTATCTTGATTTGATCTACTGTGGAATATTAGGTCGTTTTTTAAAGGTCAGCATTGCCTTATAATAATTGTACTTGTTCTAATATTTTCCCTCCGAGGCATTATTACCATTCATATTTTAATTGCGATGTTAAGTGTATTAGGAGACTGACGCTGTGATTTTGCAACGACGATTTGATTCAGACGTGAGACGGACCTTGCTCTTACTGCTGTAAAAGTAGAATGCCCAGCCTTAATCTGCTCCCTTACCTACCTGACATTTCAACCTATTTAAACATGCTTATCTATTCATTATTATTGTTATGTTCTGCTGTCTAGGTTTGTGGGTGGGGTCTACAAATGTAAACCTGGTCATGCCAAAACATCAGACTTTCCATGCTATCAGAATGTAGATGATACCAATACACTAAAGCACAGATAGTTTACCAGTGCCTTAGTTAGTCAATATTGTCACATTGATAGCATGAAATCTCTGATGTTTGAATATGAGGGAAGATTGAATTTTACCTTTTGGTTCATGTTCTTATGGCTGAATTTAAAATATCAACTTTGGATTTTCAAGCATATAGATCATCATTCTGTGTGTTTCTGTGTAATTCCATACTGAGGAATCCGGCTTTGTGATTATGGACATGGTTAGGGAAACTGAACAAGGTATATGCTACTGAATGGGCATATAGGGGCTTATACTCATGCAAGGAATAATTATATCTCATATAATTATTCTTCCCATCATCAATTGATATTGATGATCACATCATCACTGCTTCTAGGGACTAGGAAGTAGGAACTCCTTGTATTTGTTATAAAGTTTTGTAGATGGTTTGTTTCAGTTCAAATGTCAATTTGTGGTAGTAAATGTGTGACCTAAATGGGGTATCCATCTTGATTTAATATTAGGACTTATATGACAACTTTACCTGTTTGAGAACAATTAATAAAATGTCCCATAAGTATTACTCAACATATAGCAACATTGACAAGGTGTATGGGTTTGAGATAAGAGTGTGGAAGGTTTTGTCAAAATGTTTGCCTAGTATTGTCTAAATTTATGATGTCTTGTTTCCTCAGGGATGTTGAATGGTAATCCAGATATATCTGGAATGAGGCAACCACCTCAACCTTATCAGCAGCCTGATGTAAGTAAGGCTTCCTTGTATCATGCTTTCATATTATAAGACTGGCGACTGCCACCATCCAGCGGGTGATTCCATGACAATTTATGACCCATTATATGATTCACTCATCACATCCATTGTCTCAAAATGTGTTATGCTTTGCATGCCCAGGCCCAGGCCAATCTCCAGATGTTGGTGACCGTCATTGGTGGATTTCAGGTTGGTGATTTTCGTCGCGAGGTGCCGGACGTCTCTCTCGTCTTTAACCCGGACGAGCGTAGCCTGGTGCTGCCACTGCTCCCGTCCGATCGCCAGCAGCAGCAGAACCTGCTCCATCGCAGCCGCTCCGTACCAGGCCGCATCAGTGACCCCTCCCTGCCACCGCAGCCTCCTCACTACCGTACACCGCCGCCACGACCCGTGCAGGTGTCCTCCGCCCCGCCTCGTCCCAGTCCAGCGTTCTCTGCCCCGCCTCGTCCCAGTCCTGCGTCCTCCGCCCCGCCTCGTCCCAGTCCAGCGTTCTCTGCCCCGCCTCGTCCCAGTCCTGCGTCCTCTGCCCCGCCGCGGCCCAGTCCTGCGTCCTCCGCCCCGCCGCGGCTCAGCCCGCTGACACGACAAGTCGGCGGGGCATTCACGGACGTCAGCATTAGCTATGACGATGGGCGGGAGGTGCCGAGGCCAGCGACAGCAGCAGCAGCGGCACGTAGGACGCCCCCCGTGGAGCCGGTGGCCGCCGTCCCGCCGCGGTCTGCCGGCTCGCCCGTCGCCAGTGGTGGCGGCTCGGCGGCCTCCCTGCCGCCAGAGCCGGCCTGCTGCGGTGCTGAGCTGCGCGCCGTGCTCCGTCTTGTAGCCGATAACGGCCGCCAGCTGGCGCAGCTGCGCGCCCAGGTGCGCCAGCTTCTGAGTCGCGAGCCGACGGCGGAGGTGGCGCCGGCGGCCCGGCGCGTGATGCTGCGCGAGGCTCAGACGCAGACGGAGCGTGAGATGGCGCCGCGGCCGGTCACAGTGGCGGCGGCGGTCAACACCAGCTTCAGTCTAATGCCGCGCCGGGATGTCTGCACCGATCCTCCTATCCCTCGGCCGACACCGCCACCTGCAGCGGAGAGAGCCGCGGCGGCCGGACGGGTCTCTGAAGTAACAGGCAGTGGCGGCCGGGAGAACACGGCTCAGGTACAGAGGCGCCGGGTCCAGGAGTGGGTGGCAGGAGCCGGCTGGACAGAGCAGGAGCAGGAACAGGAGCCGGAGCTGACCCTGCGCGGCCTGGTGTTGCCGACCGTGCCCGAGCAGCCGTCCAGTCCCGAGGCCAGTGTGCACGTGGACATGCAGGAGTACCAGCCGTCACCGGGCGGGTGAGTGCTGTACCACTTCGACCTGGCTGGCTGATGTGGAAGGAGGACGGATGATTTATCATGAAGCTGGAGGATTGTGGATTGTTTGACACACGGAGAGTGCTACTAAATTCGCATAAAAAGTAGCATCACTTTAGAGTCGTGTTGAAAGATTACAGGATGATGTGTTGTTCATGTCTAAGTGAGCGTGGCTCACATAACGTTGTTCCCTCTCAGATCAGCTGACGGGTCCGCAGCTGAGGAGGAGGCTGAAATGGAGCGGCCCAAGCCAGACAGGACGTTCTTTCAGAACGTTATGGTAAGACATGTACTCATTGCTTATATTGTGTCTATTTAGGAGCACTTCGAGAGTATTGATGGTTTTATTCTTCTGTCGTTCTTTTTATACTGTGTTTTTTGCAAGCAGATCCTTATTAGCTCCAAACTATATATATACAAGATTTGTTAACAACATTTGGATCGCTCATTATGTTCACCGATACTGCAGAGAAGACTATTTTTACCAGTGTCCTAGGATTGCAAAATTTGGGTGGAAAACGACACCCCGTGGGTGATATTTGTCCACTCTTTCCCCAGTTTTACTGTTAATTTTCCACTCCCTAAATCAGGATGTATTGGTAATTGGATAACCATAACTCAACACTGACATTATTAATGATAATATTAACCTGTGGATGAAAACAAAATTAGGGAAGTACTGCCATTTTAACAGCTGATTCTGATGGGTGAGTTTTGGCAAAGCCGAATACATCATATGACCTTTTTTTAGGCTGAATTTTCCACTCTATGGTTATTTTTGGCCGAATTTTCCACTCCGCACTCTGGCTTCAAAGCAATACATTTTTACCTGAAACAAGAGGTTTGCAATACCGTGTATGTCTAATGTTTTCCAACGACCGACACGCCAGTGGCGGATCCAAGGGGGGAGGGCGTAGTGGCTGAAGCCCCTGCCTTAGAAAACGGCGCCTTCGGGCACCGCAGCGCCGTTCTTGCAAAGGATTTGCCGGCGCCGAAGGCGCCGTTCTGTTCTCGGGAGGCCGCCAGTGTGCCCTTGTGTCTACCGACAGGTCGTAGCACTCTTGAAAGGCACCCTGACAACCTCAGAAGACATCTTGCCGACCTCGCAACGCATTATGCCACCCTCAGAAGGTACATCGCCGCTCTCGGAAAGCATCATGCCGCCCCCAGAGCGCATTATGCCGCCCTCGGAAAACATCGCGTCGCCCTCGGAAAACATCGCGTCACCCTCGGAAAGCATCGTGTCGTCCTCGAAAAACATTTTGCCGCCCTTGATTGAGTGCATTATGCCGCCCTCGGAATATGTCTTGTCGCCCTCTAAATGCATCTTGCCGTCCTCAGAGCACATTATGCCGCCCTCAGAGCACATTATGCCGCCCTCAGAGCACATTATGCCGCCCTCAGAGCGCAATATGCCGCCGGCTCCGCCTCCGCCCTCGGAAAGCATCATGCCGCCCTCTGAAAACATCTTGCCGCCCTCGGAAGACATTTTGCCGCACTCGAAGTGCATTATGCCGCCCTCGGAAAACATCGCGTCGCCCTCGGAAAACATCGTGTCGTCCTCGAAAGACATTTTGCCGCACTCGAAGTGCATTATGCCGCCCTCGGAAAACATCGTGTCGTCCCCGAAAGACATTTTGCCGCCCTTGGAGTGCATTATGCCGCCCTCAGAATATGTCTTGTCGACCTCTAAAGGCATCCTGCTGCCCTCAGAGCGCATTGTACCGCTCTTGGAAGGCATCATGCCGCCCTCGGAGACATATTGCCGCCTTCGGAAGGCATCTTGCCGCCCTCAGAGCGCATTATGCCGCCCTCGGAAGGCATGACGACCTCAGAGCACATTATGCCGCCCTCGGAAAGCATCATGTCGCCCTCGAAAAACATCTTGCCGCCCTCGGAAGACATTTTGCCGCCCTCAGAGTGCATTATGCCGCCTGCGGAGTTCGGAAGACGTCTTGCCACCCTCGGAAGGCATATTGCTGCCCTCGGGAGGTATCATACCGCCCCCGAATGGCACCTTGCCGGCCCGAAAGCGATGCGGTGTCCCGGCGCACTCAGAATAATGGCACCCTGACGCTTTCAGCTTATATCCGACGGCGACCGGGCACCCGTGACCTTCGGAACTAATAACACGCTTTTGCCCCCCCCCCCCCCCCCCTACCCCCGATAGCGCCCTGGATGGCGCCTACGAAGAGGTCTGGACCCCGATGAAATAACCGTGACACTTTTTTTAATATGCCTGGCGAGGCATTGAATGTGCCGGCGTATTGTACCTTTCACACTCGAGGCGGCTAAAAATAGCTTGGATGAATGTCCAATGTTTATAATGTCCACAGCTCCACAGGAACGTTTTCAGCGTCGGTCACCGATTTTTACGCGATTTGGTCCTAAGGTCAAATCGAACCTCCTGCTTTAAAAAAATCAGGTCCATTTTGACCTTACTGGTCTCTTCAAGATCAAATTCAAGGTCAAACGACGGGGAACGCTGTAGCGCCCAAAGTTGCCGTCTGATCGCGACAAACTGGTCTCAAACGATTCCTCGTGCCCAGTTCCAGGATGAGAATAATTTTCAGAGTTGTGCCCTGTGACCTTCAAGGTCAAGCCTCATATGATGACGTCATATGATTGCTGACGTCATATGATGTTTTTAAATAACGGAAATCCTTCGTGCTGCCAAATGTATGGCACAATTTTTTGTCGACATCTATTGCGCAGAAAAAGCGAATCATCCGGCGTCAAGATTAGCTTAGATTACGAACCACCCGGAGATCGAGAAATGAAAGGCGAAGATATTCCAAGGCTGACCTTAAAACAAGTCGACTATCATTACCAGTTGGGTAAAGAGAACGCTGTCGGTTTAGAGTCCCTATTCAAATACCGTCTGATTATACCGTCTGATTCAAATACCGTCTGTATAGGGCCTTATGTTTTACAGATGTCAAAATAAAACTCGAATATCTTTTTGATTAGATCATTGTGGTTGTTTTAACTGCTATCATACTTAATTGCAATGCCTAGCCATAATAATGGCTATCTCAACTCAAATATAATGTTAAGGTGGGATAGTCCCTTTTAAAGTACCATCAAAATCCACAAAATGCAGATTTCTCCACGGATTTGACCCACTTCTTCGTCAAAGTTGCGGGGGATGAAGCCCCAGTTGGGGAGGGGGCTGAAGCCCCCCCCCCCCACACACACACACACACACACACACACACACACACACACACACACACACACACACACACACACACACACACACACACACACACACACACACACACACACACACACACACACACACACACACACACACACACACACACACACACACACACACACACACACACACACACACACACACACACACACACACACACACACACACACACACACACACACACACACACACACACACACACACACACACACACACACACACACACACACACACACACACACACACACACACACACACACACACACACACACACACACACACACACACACACACACACACACACACACACACACACACACACACACACACACACACACACACACACACACACACACACACACACACACACACACACACACACACACACACACACACACACACACACACACACACACACACACACACACACACACACACACACACACACACACACACACACACACACACACACACACACACACACACACACACACACACACACACACACACACACACACACACACACACACACACACACACACACACACACACACACACACACACACACACACACACACACACACACACACACACACACACACACACACACACACACACACACACACACACACACACACACACACACACACACACACACACACACACACACACACACACACACACACACACACACACACACACACACACACACACACACACACACACACACACACACACACACACACACACACACACACACACACACACACACACACACACACACACACACACACACACACACACACACACACACACACACACACACACACACACACACACACACACACACACACACACACACACACACACACACACACACACACACACACACACACACACACACACACACACACACACACACACACACACACACACACACACACACACACACACACACACACACACACACACACACACACACACACACACACACACACACACACACACACACACACACACACACACACACACACACACACACACACACACACACACACACACACACACACACACACACACACACACACACACCACACGCACACGCACCCGCACCCGCACCCGCACCCGCACCCGCACCCGCACCCGCACCCGCACCCGCACCCGCACCCGCACCCGCACCCGCACCCGCACCCGCACCCGCACCCGCACCCGCAACCCGCACCCGCACCCGCACCCGCACCCGCACCCGCACCCGCACCCGCACCCGCACCCGCACACACACACACACACACACACACACTGAATAGGAACCTACACCCCTGCGGGGCATCGTTTGAGACCATTTGTGTTGCAATCGGACGCAAACTTTGGGCGCTACAGCGTCCCTCGTTCTTTGACATTTAATGTGACCTTGAAAGAGACTTGTAAGGTCAAAATGGACCTGATTTTGGGAAACAGGAGGTTCGATTTGACCTTGATACCAGATGTTGTAAAAATAGATGACCGACGCTGAAAACGTTTTATAATCCCCTTGGATTGACGCGACCCAATAGGAACGACTCAACTGTCGTAACACGATTTTGCTGCTAGTTTACCCACGTGTGCAACTTAGTTTTCCGATGTTGCGACAATATATTTGTTTGCTTCTCCGGGCTACATGTAGTTAACCTGGAGAAAACACAAATAATGTTAATCTTGTGAATCATGTGAACCTACGTATACGTAGATCCGTAGTCGGACCTTCCGATCATGCCACCAGACTTTCAAAAGGGTCTCGCGCGGGGGTATTCAGCCGAACGTGCCCCGCTGGGGGGGGGGGGGGGGGGTATATTCTGTCCCCTCGAAGGAGGCAATCGAAAGCTCAATGAGAAGCATGTAAAGCATACATGAAATGTTCGAAATCAGGTCACATGTCAGGTCACTGTGAGGTGAAATGTCAAAATCGAGGTATTTAGGTTGATTTGCTATACTTTCCATTTAACACGCGCCCTGGAGGGTCTCTGATAATTACACGCCCTGGAGGGGGGAGATTTCCCCCTCCCCCCCCCCCCCCCCCCCCCTCCCCCCCTATGATCTCGAAAACCACGCAACGTAGCGACAAGCGGAAAACGGCATTAGATAGCTCGAGACAAGCTCGATCGAAAGTATATCGGTATCTGTATAGGTCAGGTCAATATTGAGGGCACCAGAGGTCATCAAGGGTCAGATTTTCCTGTTGTATCACTTCGAACACCCCCCAAATATCTCGGGAACTATGATAGCCTACTAGGAACAAACGGAAGAAAAAAAAACAATCGAAAGCTCTTGACAAATTAAATCCCACTTCGTGTCCTCAGATTTGAGCTCAGGTCAATAGTATGGCTCCAGAGGTCATCAAATGTCAAAACGTGTTTTTGGTTTGTTTGGCAAAACTGTTTTTCGCAAATTACTTTTGAGCTAATAAGGACAAGGCAATACGTTTGACGCCATCGTGTGTGTCTCGTCAAGGCACTTCGAATCATATTCATGTTGACCTGGTTAGGTCAACTGATAAATTTGACCTCAGGTCCAGGTCAAGTGGTGACCCAAATACGTCATGTTGCATATTGGGAGACGTGTCTCGACGAGACAAACACATTGGGACCGTTTTCACTTATCTATCTTCCTTATGTCGATAGTTATTGACAAAACAGTGTTGGCGGTCACGAAATTGACCTGACTTAGGTCACCGAAATCAGAAATCCGACATAACAAATTGTAGATATATATGACCTTATGAAATCCTGCAAGTTTGAAACCGATCGGCCTACAACTGTGGCTGCGGTACTACCTCACACGTTTTGGAGGTAGGGTCATCACGTGACCTGGTCTGGTGACCTGACCTGAGATGACCCGAAGTCAAGAATTTTACCAAACGTGGGTAGTTCATTTTCGAACAGGTATGCAGGAAACGGCGGCGACGGGCGCATGTTAAAGCCTTATAGTGCGACTATTATGGCGCAAAGTGCTCTCAGAGGCAAAATACATTTTCCGCATAAGGGAAATTGATATTGTGAGCATAAGTCAAGGGCAGGTCAGAAAAATCACTATTGCGCAAAAGGTCTACGAAATTCATGCGACACATGTTGTATGGGTTATTCTACACGTAGAATGTAATAGTAGTAGCCATTTTCACACCCTGGTCCACCATGGCTCTTAGGTAAAGTTCAGGTCAAGGTCAGGTTGCCTAAGGTCAACATTTGAAATTGATTAATATAAATACAAAAGTAATGTTTCTATACCAGTTTTGTCTCATAAATACATGGTGGCATTTGTTTGCCTGTATTTAGTAATTAAAAGCCATGAAATGCAATAAAAAATACGTCATGAGTTAATCATAGGTACTTGGGAGCCATAAGTCAGTCAAGATAAATATTTTACTTTGAAATTTGGTGTGGGTATCGTTCATACTTGGTCATCCAATATATATTCCGTTTTTATATTTGAGAAAATTTAGATTGTGTGGAATTTTCCCTACACAAATATTGTTTTGGGTTTTAAAAAAAACGGGATAGCCATTTTGGAGAGAATGCCATTTTCTTTCATTTGACGTTTTGTATTTGCAATTTGCTTTACAGCTCGATTTTCTATGTTAAAAACATATATCGTTTTTCCGCCAGAAATGGCATGACCTGACGTCACTAAAACGTAATTATCTCCCGAACTACTTCGCCAATTTTAATGACATCAACCTATTCAGAAAGAATGGAAAGAACGTAGAATGGATGCAACATAAGGTACGGAACGTTTCACGTCGATATCTATTATAGTTTCCAAGTCATTGAGAAAATCCAGGAGAGGGCAGATTCTGCCCCCACCCCCCACCCCCCCGGGCGCGGGTTAACCCTCGCCCTACGGGAGCTTTTTTCACCTTCGCCCTACGGGGTGGGGCCTGACAGCCCCCCCCCCCCCACCCTGTTAACTTCCAAACCAAGCAACTTAGAGCAATGCGTTAAGAACCAGCATGTTGCCTGTCATGAGATGAATCTAACAGTATGCGATTTTTAGGTTTCAGGGCAACGGGTGACCTTCCAGGTCAAGTGAATGACCTCGGATTTGCCACGTCCGGAACAGCGATTTTGCTCTTCAGAAAACCTCAAAATTAGAAATTGATAAATGTAAATCAAAAGGCATGTTCCTAGACCAGTTTTGGCTCAGAAATAAAAAAGGTAATTATTTGTTCGTATCTTGTCAACAAAAAAAAAATGACGTCATCAGTTGCTTACACTTAAGCCATCACTCAGTCAAAACTGAAGATATTGCTTTAAAATTTGGTATGGGTATTGTCCATACTCAATTCTCTCACATATATTCCGGTTTTTATATCTTTGAAAATTTTGATTTTGTGGGGATTTAAAAAAAAGAAGTTGTTTTCATTTTAGGAGTCAAAAACCCAAAATTTTGCAAATCCGAGATTTCCATTTTAAATAGAATGCCATTTTGTATATTTGGTGAATTGCGTTTACAATTTGCTTAAAAACTGTTTTCTACGAGTTTTCCAATATTTCTCATTTTTTTACCAACATGACGTCATCAAAACATGATTATCTCCCAAACTACTTACTAATTTCAATTAAATTTTTACAGCTCACGTATAATTGTTGTAAACTCAGCTACCAAAAATTTCAGCAAGATGCACCGCATGTGTAAAAAGTTATTCAAGAAAACCCTCAGGGGGGCTGTCAGCCCCCCCCCCCCCCGTAGGGCGAGAGTTAAAGGAAATAGTTCACCTTGAATTTTTTCTCTCCCAAACACGATTTGAATATATTTTGTAATACAATTTATTTTTATATTTGTCAAAAATGGCCTTATATCGCGCCGATTCAGGTAAATTATTATTGTTTATCAAAACTATATGCATACTCTCTGAGTCAGATTCCTGACGTCACGCGAATGTAAAAAATGGTTCAGCCAATCAGATTCGAAAGTAGTCTCGTAAGGATAGACTCGCATTAGAGATGTGCCAACCGGCGGCCGGCAGTTCGTTTGCTAGCACCAGCTGCAAGCGGATTGGCTGATGGTATAGCCTCTGTCCGGGCTAGATCCAGCACCACATTCTTTCGCCAGCACCGCATTCCTTAGCCAAAAAAAAAAACAAATATATTCGGCTGGAGAGTTTTTCAGTCAAGAAAACTTGCAGATAGGGGTTTCCCAACACGGGCTTCAAAACTACTATATCAGTTTAAAACTAATGTTGAAGGTGAACTATTTCTTTAAGGAAGAGACATATTTGACCCGTTTAATTTACATATTGGCACCCCTCTGGACCATGCCGCCCCTGCCACCGAGGTAATATGCCGCCCTCGGGCCTGAAGCTCCCTGCCTAAGAAAATCCTGGATCCACCACTACGCCACGCTATGCATAATTTGCATTTATCTGAACTTCATGCCATGCATAATTCATATTTACACGAGCTGCCAGTTTTATGTTTTGCATATCTCCTTATGCATCTCTGAAAGCACATTACCCCTGAATAACTTCTCGTGTGCCTTCGCGTCAGGGTCAGGTGAATCAGATACTGGACGGAGCGGGGTGTGGGGAGCCAGTGAGACCGACGGAGGCCGCGGACAGTCACCCGTTCCCTGCTGCAGCCTCCCCCACCCCCCAGCAGCGGGACGAGGAGTTAGAGACTGAGACGGACCCGGTGCGGCGAGCCACGCTGCAGCAGCTCCGGGCCGCCGGCGTCAGCTTCGCACCCAGCCAGCCCAACGACGGGTGAGTAGTGATGGATCGACGTCCGCCCGGCTGGGCCGTCACAATGTCACATGGCCCAGCTGTGCGGCTGTGCGGCCCGGGGGAGCGGGTGAGTAGTGACGGTCGACGTCCGCACGGCTGGGCCGTCACAATGTCACATGGCCCAGCTGTACGACTGTGCGGGCCGGGGGAGATACGGGCATGTTAACAGGTGTCCGATGGGATCGGCTGTACAGAATACTGGACATGGTCTAGGGATGCAGCTTTCCGAGAAGTTCGCCGGTGCAACGGGAAAACCCATAGTGGCTAACCGTCAAGATGAAGTGGTTCACTTGTATATATGCGGTATTATTGATGAAGCGGTTTAACAGATGGTCGCGCGGCAAAGTATGACTGCGAGCTGAGGTCACCAACTTGTCCTATCGTTCATCTATGTGATGGTGTCTTGTAGTTTAAGGACGCCTCAACTGCTTCGGTTACGAGCCGCCCATCTATCGTGCATCTATCTCTCTTGCGATCGATGGCTGTTTCTCGTTTATTACATTTTTTTAATTTACCATAACTACAGTTACCCACCTACCAGTGGACTTGCGTCCGCTCCGTCCTCTCATGCTTTCTCCGCCTGTTCGGTCCAACCCTTCACCCCGCTGACGCTCTCCACAGGTCGGTGCTGGACTACTCGTGCCTGCCGCGTGCGGTGCGGACGGCAGCGGCCGTGCCCTGCAGCAGTGACCTCAGTCTTGAGATGAACACGCTGGCCATGAAGTACGTGGACAGCCGGCAGCTGCTGCAGCGCGCCGCTGCCGGTACGTAGAGCTGACGGGTCGGCCAGTACAGTACAGGCTCAGCAGTGTGGTTAATGGCAGCCGCTGCCGGTACGTAGAGCTGACGGGTCGGCCAGTACAGTACAGACCCAGCAGTGTGGTCAATGGCCGCTGCCGGTACGTAGAGCTGACGGGTCGGCCAGTACAGTACAGGCTCAGCAGTGTGGTTAATGGCGGCCGCTGCCGGTACGTAGAGCTGACGGGTCGGCCAGTACAGTACAGACTCAGCAGTGTGGTCAATGGCAGCCGCTGCCGGTACGTAGAGCTGACGGGTCGGCCAGTACAGTACAGACTCAGCGATGTGGTCAATGGCCGCTGCCGGTACGTAGAGCTGACGGGTCGGCCAGTACAGTACAGACTCAGCAGTGTGGTCAATGGCAGCCGCTGCCGGTACGTAGAGCTGACGGGTCGGCCAGTACAGTACAGACTCAGCGATGTGGTCAATGGCCGCTGCCGGTACGTAGAGCTGACGGGTCGGCCAGTACAGTACAGACTCAGCAGTGTGGTCAATGGCAGCCGCTGCCGGTACGTAGAGCTGACGGGTCGGCCAGTACAGTACAGACCCAGCAGTGTGGTCAATGGCAGCCGCTGCCGGTACGTAGAGCTGACGGGTCGGCCAGTACAGTACAGACCCAGCAGTGTGGTCAATGGCAGCCGCTGCCGGTACGTAGAGCTGACGGGTCGGCCTGTACAGTACAGACTCAGCAGTGTGGTTAATGGCAGCCGCTGCCGGTACGTAGAGCTGACGGGTCGGCCAGTACAGTACAGACTCAGCAGTGTGGTTAATGGCAGCCGCTGCCGGTACGTAGAGCTGACGGGTCGGCCAGTACAGTACAGACTCAGCAGTGTGGTTAATGGCAGCCGCTGCCGGTACGTAGAGCTGACGGGTCGGCCAGTACAGCACAGACTCAGCAGTGTGGTTAATGGCGGCCGCTGGTGGGGTCTCGGGTCTCGGGTAGAGCAGAGACAGCAGCTTGAGTTGTCACTTCGAGTCGAACTGAACGGGAATTCAGCTGAAGGTAGGCCGCTATTTGTCCACTTATTTGTAAAGCCGTGTATGGCTCCTCACACCGCATGCATGACTCCTCACACCGCATGCATGGCTCCTCACACCGCATGCATGGCTCCTCACACCGCATGCATGGCTCCTCACACCGCATGCATGGCTCCTCACACCGCATGCATGGCTCCTCACACCGCATGCATGGCTCCTCACACCGCATGCATGGCTCCTCACACCGCATGCATGGCTCCTCACACCGCATGCATGGCTCCTCACACCGCATGCATGGCTCCTCACACCGCATGCATGGCTCCTCACACCGCATGCATGGCTCCTCACACCGCATGCATGGCTCCTCACACCGCATGCATGGCTCCTCACACCGCATGCATGGCTCCTCACACCGCATGCATGGCTCCTCACACCGCATGCATGGCTCCTCACACCGCATGCATGGCTCCTCACACCGCATGCATGGCTCCTCACACCGCATGCATGGCTCCTCACACCGCATGCATGGCTCCTCACACCGCATGCATGGCTCCTCACACCGCATGCATGGCTCCTCACACCGCATGCATGGCTCCTCACACCGCATGCATGGCTCCTCACACCGCATGCATGGCTCCTCACACCGCATGCATGGCTCCTCACACCGCATGCATGGCTCCTCACACCGCATGCATGGCTCCTCACACCGCATGCATGGCTCCTCACACCGCATGCATGGCTCCTCACACCGCATGCATGGCTCCTCACACCGCATGCATGGCTCCTCACACCGCATGCATGGCTCCTCACACCGCATGCATGGCTCCTCACACCGCATGCATGGCTCCTCACACCGCATGCATGGCTCCTCACACCGCATGCATGGCTCCTCACACCGCATGCATGGCTCCTCACACCGCATGCATGGCTCCTCACACCGCATGCATGGCTCCTCACACCGCATGCATGGCTCCTCACACCGCATGCATGGCTCCTCACACCGCATGCATGGCTCCTCACACCGCATGCATGGCTCCTCACACCGCATGCATGGCTCCTCACACCGCATGCATGGCTCTTCACACCGCATGCATGGCTCCTCACACCGCATGCATGGCTCCTCACACCGCATGCATGGCTCCTCACACCGCATGCATGGCTCCTCACACCGCATGCATGGCTCCTCACACCGCATGCATGGCTCCTCACACCGCATGCATGGCTCCTCACACCGCATGCATGGCTCCTCACACCGCATGCATGGCTCATAACTGGCGCTACAGTGCACAAGTAATAGTCGGGAATAAGGATGAGTATAAACAGTTGTGGGGCATTTCTTTGTCCTTCGATGCGTGCTGATTTCGTGTTCCTGTCATGCCCCTTTCGCATACTATGAGTCTGGGATCATCCGTTTCACAACTGTCTTAGCATTGCCATTTTCAGACAGCCTGATGTTAAACGGATTCGGCGGCTACATATGCATTATGCCATATCTCACGATCAGCCTGGGAATTTTGGTAATTTTCTGGACTTTTTGGGTCCAAGGAATTTTGCTCTCCATTTTGTTTTCTCTCTCTAGAAATATATTCTCTTTTCACCGGATCTTACCGACATTGTAGTTGAAATATAATTTAATTTTCCTCACAAGGATTTAATATCCATTACAAATCAGGAATTTTTACTTTCCAAGTAAAATAATTTGTCAAAAAAATTGAAATCTTCATTTTCCTAACAGTACAATTTTACTCTCCAACTATGGATTTTTACTCTCCGGTACCAGGTCATGAAACGAGAAATCCAACACTGGTGGTATCAAAAATTTGGTTAAAATTGTATTATAACACGGTCTCCTACCAAGCTCATCGCTCCTCCCCTCGCCGCACGATAAGCCGTCAGAAACGTCAGCCGTCTCTCTTCGGCATGGCCTCCCCGCAGTGTCCTGAAATTGTTTTGTTTTGCAAGAGTGTGATGAATGCTGAGAGGACGTCACTATTCCAGGAGGTGGATATTGAGGTTCAAATTTGTATGATAATAACCCAAAATGGATGCTTCGGCCAGTCAGTTTGCTGTATATTTAACCAAAAATAGCTGTTCCGATAATTGAAAACTAAGCGTGTGTTAAAAGCGTGACTTGATTGTAATACTATTTAGCTCGATCGCTAGTGACGTCGTTTCGATGGCAAGTGACGTGACAAAAAAGTTTATGAGTGTGGCTTTCCACTCATATTTGTGAAATTCAGGACACTGCCTCCCCTTGCCACACGATACGCCGTCAGAAACGTCAGCCGTCTCTCTTCGGCATGGGCCCATCTGAAAGAACGAACAAACGACAAAACTATTCGAATAATATTGCAATTTCCTGACGTTGCTTCCTGTGTGAACCTTGTGTTATCGCCGCTGTCGGCGATGTGACCTTCAGTGACCGCCGTGTCCCGTCTGTAGGCGCTGTGACCTTCAGTGACCGCCGTGTCCCGTCTGTCGGCGATGTGACCTTCAGTGACCGCCGTGTCCCGTCTGTAGGCGCTGTGACCTTCAGTGACCGCCGTGTCCCGTCTGTCGGCGATGTGACCTTCAGTGACCGCCGTGTCCCGTCTGTAGGCGCTGTGACCTTCAGTGACCGCCGTGTCCCGTCTGTCGGCGATGTGACCTTCAGTGACCGCCGTGTCCCGTCTGTCGGCGATGTGACCTTCAGTGACCGCCGTGTCCCGCCGGTTTCAGTGGGTTGTCGGCCGACGCCGCACCCGGTGGAGGCGCGCCTGCTGGGCAAGGAGGACCTGGCGCCGCCCACCCGCGGCCGGCCCACCGACATGACCATGTACGGCATCTCCGACAGCAACATGTCCTTCTCCACCAGAAAGTACATGGAGAAGTTCAACCTGCAGTCGTGACGCCAGCCAGTGGTGATAAGACACTTGTTAGTTTCATCGCACAGAGATTTATTCTGACATCAGCATATTCAACTGGCGCAGATCAAGCGCATGTTGTACTACACTATTCCTGTATAATACATTTCCAACATGCTTTAAACTGATTAAGCATCACCTTCAACAGCTTGACAACTCTGAGTGTGACACAGTCAAAGCATTCGGAGTTCTGAAATGTCCAGCATTTCAGCGTATCAGCTAACAATCCAGCATGTCAGCAACAAAGCTGATTACAAGATCGCCATCACAGTATTGTCAGCGCTGCCAGACATCGATGATGTAAAAGCGACAGCACTACACGTGAATATCACACATACTACAGTAAATGCTGCCTACGTATCGTCACACCGAAAAGCTTTCTCCGCAACCGCACGTCCCTTTGATGTTTGGGTTGTTAAATACAAATTCACTGGCTAGATTCGATTCGGAGTAGTCCATCTCGGTCCCCAAGAGAGACAGCTGCGCCTTGCGATCGATAAATACAGTCACGCCTGCAACAACAACATAAGCATCAAATAACCTATCCGGTTCACCACCTTCGCTTTATTTAATAGGGATGATTAGGATTATATCACTAGCAATGTTCCAGGAGCGAAGGAACACTGATGCATTTTTCAGAGTATAATAAACCTGTATATGCTATCTGAGTGTATATAGTTTGTCCAATTAAAGTAATTCATGGGATTCATATACAATACATTTATGTCAATGTATGTAGATTACAAATAAAGATCAATCAAGGACCACTGTTATAATAGCACTGTCTAGTAACACGATTGCCAACTACACATGCATATATGGGGCCTCAGAAAGTTGTATAATTTAAAATTGATTGATTAAGACCATATTTACCACTCATTACTGAAACGACTCATGTGGATGACCGCTCACCATCTTGTTTGACTTCCTCGTCCAGTTTTCCCTTTTCCAACGCATATTCGAGTGTGTAGCTCAGTCCGTTGCACCCTCTCTGCCTCACACCGACTTTGAGGGCGATCTGTTGGAACTCATCGAGTCTTAGAAGCAGAATGTGTGATACATTTGGCCAGTATAATATGAGCCGATCAGTCCGCCCCTGTAGGTCAGTAGGGACTAGGGAGAGCGCTGGGCTTTTGACCTCACGCGGTATGGTAGGCCGGGTTCGAGCATTGGCGGATCCAGAACGGTGGTTTGGAGGGCACGGGTGTTTTTTTTTGGGGGGGGGGGAATCTCCAAAAGTCTCACACAATCCTGAAACCCATCGGCTTTCGCTTGCCTATACATTGATAGCTGATTTAAAACAATCTTTATTTAGTAAAAGTTGCTTAAATTGTCTTCTATATCAGGAAATGTGTCAATTTTGCGCCGATTGCAGACGGTCGGGGGGGGGGGCATGACCGATTCCCCCCCCCCCCCCCCCCCGTGAGATCTCGAGAACTACGTTACGTCGCGGCAAGCGGAAAACGAGGTTTGATAGCTTGAGACAAGGTCTATCGAAAGTATTTCAGTATTTCTTTAGGTCAGTTCAAAATTGAGGTCACCAGAGGTCATCAAAGGTCACATTTTCCATTTTTCCTGTTTTAGGACTTCGCTCCAAAAATTCCCATATATCTCGGGAACTATGCTAGCTAGAAACAAACGGCAAAAAGTGATAGTCAGCCATTGAAATTTGCAATCTACAAAGTGTCCTCAAATTTGATCTCAGGTCCATATTTGAGGCTCCAGAGGTAAACAAGGGGGATTTTTTTTTTGTTGCGAAACTGTTTTTCGAAAATAACTTTTAACCTAATAAAGCTAACGGAAGACGGTTTGCGCCACTGTGTTTGTCTCGTCAAGACGCTTCGATTGATATACATGGTGACCTTGTTAGGTAAACTTAAAATTTGACCACAGGTCACGTGACCTTGACCTGAGGTCAATACCCAAGTAGGTCATGTTGCATATAGGTAGGCGTGTCTCGACGAGACAAACAGATTTCTGTCGGTTTTACTTCTCTATCTTCATTATGTCGCGAGTTATTGACAAACAAGTGATGGTGAACTCGGATGACCTCAAATGACCCCATAGGGGTCACTGAACAAAACTTACACTTGGATCATCAAGAACATCCTACAATAACATGATCCAGAAGTAATTGGACTAATGGCATGCATGTCCTTGAAATAGGAAGCATTTTAATATTTACCCATTGACTTATTATGGGGAGGTCACGAAATTGACCTGACCTTAGGTCATCGATATCAAAATTCCGAAATATACGAATTGTAAGTACTTATGCCCTCATGACACCCTGTAAGTTTCAAACTGACCAGTGATAAACTATGGCTTTGGCACAACTGCAAACGTATTTGGAGACGGGGTCACTTGACCTGGTCTGGTGACCTGACCTGAGATGACCCGAGGTCAATTTTTTTCAAAGTGTGCGCAATTGATGTCCTAACAGGTGTGCTAAAATCCGGCGGCGCTGCGCGCCGCCGTTTTTTCGCTATCTGAGAAAAACCTGAGGGGTTGGGGGGCGGAAATCAACCCCCCCCCCCCCTGCAGTGCGCGGGTTAATTGTATGTCTGCATGTCAGGCGAGGGCAGCTGAACCTGTTCCTGAACTTTTTTCCTAAAACATTGCTCATCTTGGAAGATATTTAACTTTTAGTTTTAAGCCGAAAGTTGGGTTGGTGACGTCATAATATTTTTTTTTAATAACGGAAATCCTTTGTGCTGCCAAATGTATGGCACAATTTTTTGTCGACATCTATTGCGCAGAAAAGCGAACCATCCGGTGTCTAGATTGGCTTAGATTGCGAACCACCCGGGGATCGAGAAATGAAGGACGAAAATATTTCAAGGCTGACCTTAAAACAAGTCGACTGTCATTACCGTTGGGTAAAGAGACACGACGCCGTCGGTTTAGAGGCCCTATTCATATACACATGGGCCTTATTTGTTACAGATCTGTAAAGATAAAAAAGATATGCGAGTTTGATTTTGACATGTCAAAATCAAACTTGCATATCTTTTTGATTAGATCATTGTGGTTGTTTTAACTACTACCATACTTAATTTCAATGTTAAGCCATCAAAATGGCTATCTCAACTCAAATATAATGTTAACCCGCGCACTGCAGGGGCTTTGCGCCGAACACGAACTGCAGGGGGGGTTGATTTCCGCCCCCCCCCCCTGAGATCTCGAAAACTACGCTACGTAGCGAGAAGCGGAAAAAAGCATTTGATAGCTTGATACATGTTCTATCGAAAGTATTTCAGTGTTATTTTAGGTCAGGTCAAAATTGAGGTCACCAGAGGTCATCAAATATCACATTTTTCAGTTTTTTCCTGTTTTAGGACATCGCTCCAGAAATTCCCATATATCTCAGAAACGATGCTAGTTAGAAACAAACGGAAAAAAGCAAACGCCAGCCAGTGAAATTTGCAATCGCCAAGGTGTCCTCAGATTTGATCTCAGGTCAATATTTGAGGCTCCAGAGGTCAAAAAGAAAAAAATACCGTTTTTTTGCTAAATCGTTTTTGCTATTAACTTTTATTTAATTAAAATAACGAAAAACTGTTTACGCCATTGTGTGTATCTTATCAAGGCGCTTCGAATGATATACATGGTTAAGTTAACCTAACAATTTGACCTCAGGTCAAGGTCAAGTAGTGACCCAAGTAGGGCATGTTGCATATGGGAAGACGTATCTCGACGAGACAAACACATTGATGTCTGTTTTACTTCTCTATCTTCATTATGTCGGGAGTTATTGACCAAAAAGTGATGGCGACCTCACATGACCTCAAATTACCCAATAGGGGTCACTGAACAAAAATTACACTTGGATCATCAAGAATATCCTATAATAACATGATCCAGAAGTAATTGGACTAATAGCATGCATATCCTTGAAATAGGAAGCATTTGTATATTTCCCCATTGACTTATTATGGGGAGGTTACGAAATTGACCTGACCTTAGGTCACCAATATAAAAATTACGAGATATACGAATTGTAAGTACTTACGCCCTCATGACATCCTGTAAGTTTCAAACTGATCGGTGAAAACTCTGGCTTTGGCACAACTGCAAACATTTTTGGAGGTGGGGTCACTTGACCTGGTCTGGTGACCTGACCTGAGATGACCCGATGTTATTTTTTTTCAAAGTGTGCGCAATTGATGTCCTAACAGGTGTGCCAAAACCCGGCGGCGCGCAGCGCCGCCGTTTTTTTCGCTATCTTTGAAAAACCTGAGGGGGGGGCGGACCCCCCCCCCCCCCCCCCACCTGCAGTGCGCGGGTTAAGGTGGGATAGTCCCTCTAATTATGCCTGCTACCAGGAATTGCCCGATCGGATGGTATGGGGCAGGGCCTGTGCAACAAGCTCTGCTTAGCGTGGGTCCTGACCTTAACCCTCGCCCGTGCAGCGTCCGATCAGTGCGTGACCGTGCAGGGGGGGGGGGGGTCAACCCCCACCTAGCGTTTCGCCCCTAATTGGGCTAGAGCTTCGATTTAAAAACGAGCGTGTTGCTTGTCACGAGAGGAAGCCAATGATACCCGATTGTAAGGTCCTAGGTCATCAGGTGACCTCTGAGGTCATGTTAACCCGCGCACTGCAGGGGCTTTGCGCCGAACACGAACTGCAGGGGGGTTGATGGTGACCTTGCATGACCTCAAATGACCCAATAGGGGTCACTGAACAAAAAATACACTTGGATCATCAAGAATATCCTATAATAACATGATCCAGAAGTAATTGGACTAATATCATGCATATCCTTGAAATAGTAAGCATTTGTATATTTCCCCATTGACTTATTATGGGGAGGTTACGAAATTGACCTGACCTTAAGTCACCGATATCAAAATTACGAGATATACGAATTGTAAGTACTTATGCCCTCATGACATCCTGTAAGTTTCAAACTGATCGGTGAAAAACTCTGGCTTTGGCACAACAGCAAACATTTTTGGAGGTGGGGTCACTTGACAGTTGACCTGGTCTGGTGACCTGACCTGAGATGACCCGAGGTTATTTTGTTTGCAAAGTGTGCGTAATTGATGTCCTAACAGGTGTGCTAAAACCCGGCGGCGCTGCGCGCCGCCGTTTTTTCGCTATCTTTGAAAAACCTGAGGGGAGGGCGGAAATCACCCCCCCCCCCCCTGCAGTGCGCGGGTTAATGACCCAAAATTCAACCAAATTGTAAATGCGTATAAATTGAATTGAATCGAGCTAGACTCGCGAATAAGCATATAATTATGCTAAATGGGTGCCACATTTGAAATCAGCATCACAAAATGTCCTAGAAACTGCCAAATTCCAAAAAGGTCAGGTCATGTCAGGTCATTTGAGGTCAGTGACCTCGGTTGACCTGTGGAGGAGCATGACCCCAGTGGAACATATAATGATGTAAAATGGATCCCATATTTGAAATCAGCGTCACAAAATGTCCTAGAAACTGCCAGAAGCCAAAAAAGTAATATCAGGTCATTGGAGGTCAGTGACCTCGGCTGACCTCTGAAAAGGTCAATCGAGGTCACAATCTCAAGGTAAGCCACAACTGTCACCTGGAAACACCTGTGCATATGCTCTTGAACAACAAACACTATGAAACTGCACAAATTACAAAGATCAATACTACGGACGCCATTTGCGCCTGACATGACCTTGAGAAACAGGTCAAAGGTCACGGATCATGCGACCTACAACTTAAAAAAAAATCAGAATATGTGTAAAATTGTTCACAAGTAGGGTACTGAAAGTTTCATCGCAATCGGTTGATATTTACGCGAGTTATTCCCGAAAAACCAAGGGGGTGGCATCCCCCTCCCTGCACTGGCGAGGGTTAAATCCATCCATTCAAATGGTTTGAACTAATTTAATTTTGTTAAAGTTAACAAGAGGTGCATCACTTATCCTAAGTGTACATCAGCTCTACCATCTAACTACAACTTGACCATGTAATGGTGCTTTGTAATGCAATGTAGATCACTTACTGCATCTGGTTTTGCATTGAGTACACTCTTGATCTTGTCAACTGCATTCTTTGTCTGAAAAATCAGTTCAGAGTGTGTCATCTAAAGTCATCAACAAATCATAGATAGAACTTATTGGTGGCACAGATTAAGCAAGAGCAATGTGTGTGATGCATATGTGATGCTGGTGTGGTAATGAGACATACCTTTTTGCAACAATCATCAAGCTCTGGGTGCACATTGGCCTCAGCAGCTGATGTGCTCAAACTCAAGTCATAGCATTTTGTTGGAAAGGAGACAGACCAGAGAATGATCAATGGTAGAAAGTGGTAAGGGTTAGTGCAGAACCATCTTCCTTGTACTCTTATGACAGCAAAGGCAGCATTGTAAAATGTGACAAAATAGGAGAGCTTATGAAAGAAGGCAAGACCAAGAACAACACATTAGGTGGGAGTACACACAGCTAACTGGGGAAAATATGGGGATGCAGCAGGACAGAGCAGCATTTGGTACAGGGAAAGAGGGTAGTGGTGGGCAGGGGCAGCACAGGCAATGGATGAGAGGGCAAGTGAGAAGACAGAAGATGGCAGAGCAGAGGAGATGGCAGAAAGTAGGACAGAAGAGGTTAGATGGCAGAGCTGATAGTTGCCGTTCAAGTGGGATCTCTAGTGGCAAACTGAAAGAAAAAGCATGACATAAAAGTCAGTATGGCTTGGGGAAAACAAGGGCAAAACTCGGGGTGAAATGCATCATTGGCAAAATCAACATTTGAAGGTAGTGGATTACTTCTTTCAGTCATGAAAATTACAACACTAGTGCATTTACTATGAAACTAACATTTCAAACATTTGTATAAAATGTTTAGTTTTGTGAATAGTGATTAACATAGCCTACAAAATCATATTTATCAGGAATTGAGGAAGTATCAAGCAACCAACAATGGATTATTTTGACAACTGGCAATGTAAATGAAATTAGTGATAAATTTCAACAGATGGTCTTTCATAGTAATTTTGAGTAGGTAATATTTAAGGCAACTTAGTTTTTGGCAAAACCTCTGCAAACACATCATATTTGAAGTGCTAGAAAACCAATGTAGTAATGATGATCAGGGCCCTGGAGGGAATGTAATGACAAGTGGCGGGTAGGTAGGACCATGACATGCAACCAATACTGCTGTGATATACACAATTCCAGGAGAATAACTTAAAAATTATGCAGAAATATTCTGTGCAAGTGGCAGAGGTTTGTTTATGAATTTCACTGAATAAGGGAAGGTTACATGTGTTTAACCCTTTGTGAGGATTAAGTATAAGTAGGTCATTCAATTTCAGCCAAGATTTCCTTACATATTTAGATTGAGACTAGTAACAGGTTGTCTGAGGACTTGCTGATTGTTTCAAAGAAGGAATTCATTTTAGCAATATAAGTCATGTTCTGAAGCAAATTGTGTAGGTTGTCTCAAATATGTTGTTCACTGTGACAGGTGGGTTTGCTTACACTAAGTGAACAGAAAGGCATGTGTGATCATTGCAATATTGCTCCCTCTGGCCTTGCCCCTCCTTCGTGCTCCACAGCTTGCTGCATATTTGAACACTGGTGAACATACTTTGCATATTAAGCTCTCCTATTGGATAGTGCCATCTCGACATGAAGCATGATATGAATAAAATTGGGTAATACTTCAGTAGTGCACCTCCCCAGTCTATTGTAGTCTTGAGGTACCTATTAGAAGCAGAATTAGTCAGCTGACAGTATATTTTATTGCAGGGTGAAAATGTACATTGTACAGTAATATGAAGGCTATGTCATACGATGTCATGTGTATCTGGTGAACGGCGTATTTTAGTTTCCCGTTATATAATTGCCAAAAAGCAAGCAGGAAACTGTGGTGAGTTACCAAAAACCAGCAATCTGGCAATCCCCATGGAACAGGGACAGCAGGATGTGGCAGGAACCAATATTGTAATAATAATCAAACATGACCTAACCTTTACAGCAATTACAGTCACAGGGACCCATGTTTAGGACGCTCTGTTCGCATTTGCTTGCTGCACTGCAGAACCTACCAGGGGGGCTGCTCCCCCCCCCCCTGACTATATTGTAGACAAATTGAACGCTTGACAATTTATATTAAAATTATAAATCAATGAACGAAAATGAATGAACAAAAATCAAATAATATTGAATATGAGACTTCTGTCATTTCATAATAATGGCACTGATAAGTGATAAACTTACCAGGACTAGCGCTGCTCTTGTAGGTATCAACCTTTTCCCACTCCTCATAGCCCGAACAGTTGCGGTTGCAACGGGTGCAGCCATCGGAAGGCCTTACCGCTGCCACAACAAAGTCGTAACAAAAAGTCCAATTTCGAAATTGCTGCTATAAAACAGAAAAATACTTATATTTGTACTTTGTAGTAGAGTAGAAAAATTTAGTACCAAACTACTCCAAAGCCCAAACACCAATGCAAATGCAATCGGCGATAAAAATTACTGCGTATATTTTGGTCCTTGCGCACCGATTATGTAACAAGCTGCCATTGATGCTGCCAAATTAAGGTAAAGGAAAACTTGATATCCAATCTTCTTTGAGAAAACTTTATTTTCCTCTAAATCTTTTGCTTGCTATATTGACATTTGACAACCAGGGGCGTCGCCACGGGGGTAAATGGCGGGCTACAAAGCGGCTATCTCGGATTTGTGAAAATGTTGATTTTTTAACCCGCGCGGCGCTGGGGGGGGGGGTAAATTTTACCCCTCCCTCCCGGATTTTCTCAATAACTTGAGAACTATGACAGATATCAAAGTGAAACTTACGGTAGCTTATGGTGCATCAATTCTACGTCTTCTGACATTTTTTTTTGCTAATTCGTGATTTTTTTTGGCAGATAATGACGTTTTAGTGACGTCATGTCATGTCATGTTTGGTGAATTTTTTAAATGTTTGAAAAATCGTAGAAAAATAGCGTCTTGATGCCAATTGCAAATAAAAGACGTCAAAGGAAAGGAAGTAACATTGTCTTTAAAATGGCTATCTCGGATTTTCGAGATTTTGGGTTTTTGACCCAAAAATGAAAACAAAATTGGGAAGAATTTCCACAAAAGTCTTTTTGAAGATTTTCAAAAAACCGGAAGATATATTAGAGAACGGAGTATCAACGATGCTCAAACCAAATTTGAAAGCAATATCTTTTTTTTACTGACTTATAGCTCTCTAAGTATAAGTAACTCATGACGTCATTTTTTTAATTGCGTTTTCTGGCTTTTACTGACCAGATACAGACAAATAAATGCCACCACAGTATTTCTAAGACAAAACTAATCTAGAAACATGTAATGGTTACTTAGATTTTAAAATTCAAATTTTGTCCTTATTGTGACCTGACCTTGAACTGAGGGCCATTATATGGGGTCAGGCTGTGACAATGGCTGCTTCTATCGAATTCTACGTGTAAAATAACCCATACAACATGTGTCGCATGGCTTTCGTAGACCTGTGACCTTTTGTGACCTGACCTTGACCTTGACCTTTGCTTACAATTTCACTTTTACTTATGCGGGAAATTCATTATACATTCTGGAGCACTTTGTGAGATAATAGTTGCAATATAAGGCTTTGGATGGTAAGTATAGCCCAAAAACTCAAATACTTACATTTTGACATTTGACCTGACTGTGACCTGACATGTGACCTTATTTTAAGAATTTCGAGTATGCATTCCATTCTTCTCGTTGAGACCTTGCGATCGCCGCATTGCGCGTCTCGCTGCGGTTATTGGTTCGGAAGATACGAGGGGGGGGGGGTAAAATTTACCCCCCAGCGCCGCGCGTTCGGCTGGAGACCCCAGCGCCGCGCGGGTTAACCCAAAAACAAACAAAAATGGCATGTAGGTATGTTGGAGAACCGCATATGGACAATACCTAAACCAAATTTCAAAGGAATATCTGTATTTTTGACCGACTTATGGCTCCCTAAGTATGTGTAGCTCATGACGTCATATTTTGAAATAGCCTTTTTTGGCTTGTAGTGCAGGTACAGACAAATAAATGCCAGCACTGTATTGCTGAGACAAAACTGGTCTAGATACATGCTTTTGTATTAATATTTATCTATTTCAAATTGTGGCATTATGTGATCTGACATTGACCTGAGCTTGACACTAACTTCAGTCATTTGATGACTTAAGAACGAGCCCATAATCGAGTATAACTTTGAATTCACACTGTTAGAGAATGAGGGTAGAACATGGAACTCACACTGGGGCTTGCCGGGATGGTATAGAACAGAGAGAAACTTTGAATTCACAAGAGGAACAAACTGAAAATAAAAGTAAATGTACCTATTCCATTTGTCATTGCTTGGGTACAGGCACGTAGCCAGGATTTCGTCCGGGGCGCCTCGAAAGGACCTCTTCCCAAGCGTTGAAGCTCCCCCCCCCCAATAAAAAATGAAAAGGCACGTTACAAGGATGTAAAATGCAGTATGACAGGTATAGCATGGGCCATACCAACTTTTAGAAGCTGGAGTTAGCAAACTGCCATATAAATTTTGGAACCACCGACACCAATTTGGAATCAGCTATACCAACTTGGAATATTTGAAGCTCAAGACCTGGAACTTTTAAACAAATTGTGCCGCGGAGCGGCGCGAAAATGTTGAGTCTTATGCCCTGGATATGCTTTCTCATCAATGCGTCGCATTGCGTATTGGGCGGACCTCTAAAAATGTTATATTGTGCGTTTAAAAGTGCGGTAAAAGGGTACTAGTGAACTATTTTGCCGAATTATATAGTAAAGTAGCAACAAAACACATATATGCGCCGAGAAACGGGTCGATTTTTTTTCTTCTAGCCGCATATAATTGAATTTGTAATTAAATTGCGCCACGGAGCGGCGCGATTTTTTCAAGTTGTATTCCCTGGACATTCTTAATGGGCATTCTTACTGTTGAAAGGCACAGGGTCCCTTCAGATCGGGGCCCCTCCAACCCTTTCAGAGCCCCTCCGACCTGTTCCGGGACTCATCTTGGATCCGCGAAGCGAAAATACATGATGTAGAGTGGGTGCTATATATATATATATATATATATATATATATATATATATATATATATATATATATATATATATATATATATATATATATATATATATATATATATATATATATATATATATATATATATATATATATATATATATATATATAT
>JAXIVJ010014574.1:0-34018 GCA_036785665.1 Chirona hameri
CTGAGGATACGAATTATATCAGCCCAATTACATCTGGATTATGTTATCATATACCATTTTTGAAGTTCCAGGTGCATTTTTTGCTCAGTGATCCCTACAGGGTCAGATGAGGTCATCCTAGGTCACCAACATTTTGTGTCAATAACTCTTGAAAAAAAATACAGATAGAGAAGTGAAACTGGCACCAATGTGTTTGTCTGTTCGAGGCACGCACGTCTTCTAATGTACAATATGACCGAATTGGGTCACCACTTGACCTTGACCTGAGGTCATTTTTTTAAGTTGATCTAACCTGGTTATGATGCATGTTATGCAAAGCGCCTTGACGAGACAAACACGATGGCGTCAAAATTATTGCTCTATCTTTATTAGATAAAAATATATTTGTGAAAACCATTTTGCTAAACAAAATTGCCTCTTTGACATTTGATGAGCTCTGGAGCATAAACTATTATTCTCAACTAAAATATATGGCAATAGGTCGATTGTATATTTCAAGAGCTTTCGATTGCTGTTTACCGGTTGTTCCTAACTATCATAGTTCTAGAGATATTGTGTGTTGGGGGTTCTGGAGCACAGGGCTAAAATTGGAAACTTTGTCATATTTGAAACCATTTGACCTTGAAGATATTGACCTAGGGTCATGCAAACTTCGCAAAACAGAGTACCCTACAGAACCTCCCTACCCTACAAGTTTCGTTATTGTAGCTCATATGGGGAGGGGGGTGAGATTAAGATATCGCCTCCATAAGAGCTACAATAACGAAATTTGTAGGGTAGGGGGGTTTTGTAAGTGGGCGGAATCGCCCTCCCCCCCCCCCCCCCACCCTCTCCTCCAGGGCGTGCAATTATCAGAGGCCCTCCAGGGCGCGTGTTAAGACAAAACAAAACTCTAGTGCGTCACAGCACACGTGTTATGACGCCACTTCTCGGTATCCTGAGCATCAACGACTAGGCAGTATTCGACGGTCGTCTGCCCTGTGATCACGGATCTGCCCGAACTCCTGCCGGCCGCGCGCATAATGCGACAGCTCGTACGCCAATATTCTGACCGGCGTTCCATATGCGCGGCGGACAAAGATGGAATCTGCTGCGACAGTCGGTGTGGTGTCCTGTTGTGTCGCGCGTCCTGCCGGCATGCCAGGCAACCGGCGCGCTTCTCGGATGAGCTGTCTCACATTTCACGTCAGCCAGACTGATGGCGAGGGCGCCACCAGCATATACACACAGATCGGCGCGGCGCGTGGAGGGACGCGAGCGGCGGCAGCGTGCGCCACTTTGGCCTAGTTCGGTTTGTCTGGTGACATTTCCGATATTGGCCAGACCTGGAGGCCGATATTGGCCAGACCTGTTTATCGAAGCGGCTGTAGCGGCGGCGACGGCGGGGCGTTACGGCGCGGACGGGACTGCAGGGTCGCCAGCCGTCTGCCCCCCCCCCCCCTCCCTCGCCCCCGCCCCCTGTCAGGCGCCGTGCTCCGCCTTTCAGTCTCATTGACACTAGTTAACCCTATTCCCTGCAGGGGGGGGGGGGGCAGATTCTGCCCCCCACCCCACCCCCGGTGGTTTTTCGCTTGCCGCTCCCAAACTGTTGGGCCCAGCGGCTTGAAACTTGGGGACTTTTCCTATAACTGATGTACACCGTGCTGTGTCGAAATTTGAACAAAAGCGACCCAGCTGAGGCGGTGCCAGGCCCTTGTTTTTTGGAAGGCAATCTGTCTCGCTTGAATGGTCACCAATACGGTTGTGTGGTGCATACTTCCTTCGCATTTTGCGGTACAATAAATGCGTCGGATACATTTTTACAGCAATGTGCATAATACATACTGGGATTGCACATATTTTTGGCAGAGGTGCACTCAGGTACATAAAGTGGGAGGCGGTACTGGGGCAGTTCCTAGCAGTTCTTTTTGCATCTAACATCGGTATACATGAAAATCAATCCCATAGTGCATTTTCACACTAAAAAAAGGTCAGCAGAGACGGCTCCAGACTCTAGTATTTGCGGTGTAATTGTGATAGGTGTTGCCAATTCCTCCCCACACGCTGTCCTGAGACCACCATTGCTTGGAACAGTGCATTCACCCTATCAAATATGAACATATGTGTGTGAAAAGATGTATGCGACGTTGTCAAAAAAGCATCGAAACATGCGTTTGCTCAATCCTCAAATTAGCAAGTTGATAAAAAAGTGAGGCCGATAGTGCCCCCCCCCCCCCCACGTTGTTTACCTGGATCCGCCTTTGCGCAGTATATTACATTTAACAAATTATTGCAAATAATGTCCACATGTGACGTTCATATCGCCCCAAACAAGCAAGAACAGCACATATTTGTTATCAGAAACTCATCCCACTTTATATCCCCTAAATATAAAGTGGGATGACTTGTTTGGGGCGATATGATTTTGTTTTTCATTTTGGAACTTGTCTTTTGATATATCAAAGACCTGTACATTTCAAGATCAAAAACGTTTGTTCCATGAAAATCGGTAAAACCATTTGACCATAATAACTTTAAAAAACACCCCATTTTTCATATAATTTTTAGCCCCCTGGCCCCCATTTTTGAACACTTAGGGGTATAAGAAAGATCGTTTTATGACAAGTCGAACCCATCAAAATCGACCGAGCGGTTCACAAGATCTCTGGGAGGGGGAGGCAGAACCTGCCCCCCCCCCCCCTCTCACAGGTTAACGTAATTCTGGACGCCCCCAAGGAATAGGGTTAACCCTATTCCTTGCGTGCGGCTAGAATTGCGTTAACGTGCGGGGGCAGATTCTGCCCCCCCCCCCCCAGAGATCTTGAGAACCGCTCGGTTGATTTTGATGAGACAAAACCATTCGATTCATCATCAAACGATCTTTCTTTTTGAACACCAAAATGGATTTTTATTAACAAATAGGGGACTAAGGGGCAAAAATACGAACATTTTGGGTGTTTTTTTATTGGTCATTGTGGTCATATGGTTCGACCGATTTGCATGCAACAAACGTTTTTGAGCTTGAAATGTACTGGTCTTCAACATACAAAAAGACAAGTACCAAAATGGAAAACAAAAACAGGCGTATTCAGGGGGTAAACAAATTTATTCAGGGGGATAAAAAAAATAATATGAGAACACATACGTGCGGTTCGTGATTGTGTTGGCGGTATGAACGTCACATGTGGACATTATTTGCTGTAATTTGTTAAATGTAATATATTGCGCATAGGTAGATCCAGGTAAACAACGTGGGGGCTCCATGCGCGTAACGCTTTTTATCATCTTACTAATTTGAAGTTGGACCTAATTTGAGGGAGTCTCCCATTTTTGTTTGTACCTGAGTGCGCCTCTGCCCAAAAACATTTATGTATTTGTGTATTTATGATGCATATTGCAATGCAAATGTTCCTGACACATTTATTGTACCGCAAACTACGAAGGAAGCATGCGCCGCAAAACCGCATTCGTAACACCCTCCCCAAAACAGGAGCCTAGCACCGCCTCTGCTGGGCTATTTTTTTCCTCAAATTTTTTGACAACATGCGCAATTCAATTTTGGGAAAAATCAAAATTTCGAGACGCTAGCTCCAGTAGTTTAGGAGCAGCATGCAAAAACCACGGGGGGGGGGGCAGAATCTGCCACCCCGCAAGGAATAGGGTTAAAGGAAGATATTTACTTTGTTGTATTTCTATGCATTATTACGAGCGAGCGCGAAGCGCTCGCTCGTCTTTCCGTGGTATATGGGAAAAATCTGAATATGAGCGGCCAGGCCCGGCCCGGCCCGATCCGTGGCGACGCTTTTGAGAAGCTCATATCTCTGCAACCACACGTCCGATTGTCAAGCTGACTTCTTTGCCGAGCAGCCCCATCCAACCTACCCTGTTTGAGACCGGTGCCGCCTCATGTAGGTGACTGCCACTGCGCGTGGCGCGTGCCGCGTGAGGGGTGTTGAAAAGTGTTTTCTCGCAACAACTCTGCAACGGCTGAGCCGACTGTGTGCAAATTTGGTGTGTGGTTAGGGACCCCTCAGCCGCCAATTTTCCACAAGTCAGGGGTGGGGTGCATCTGCACATGCGCACGTGCACAACCCTATTTTATATCTCAGGAACGGCTGATCCGATTGCGTTCTAATTTGGTGTGTGGTTAGGGACCTCTCAGCCGTTGCCTTTCCACAAGTCAGGGGTGGAGTGACTGCACGTGCGCACGTGCTCACCCCTATTCTATATCTCAGGAATGGCTGAGCCGATTGTGTTCAAATTTGGTGTGTGGTTAGGGACCTCTCAACCGCCAGTTTCCCACAAGTCAGGGATGGGGTGCCTCTGCACGTGCGCACGTGCACACCCCAGATATAACAGCTGAGCCGATTGTGTTCAAATTTGGTGTGTGGTTAGGGACTCCTCCGCCGCCGCCTACCCACAATTCATGGGTGGGGTGCCTCTGCACGTGCGCACGTGCGCACCTTTTTTGGTATCTCAGGAACTACTGGCCCGATCGGGGTGAAATTCACCATACATTTATTTCGCGCTCCCTCGTTCATCGCCAACTACGGCGCCTTACTGGTTTTATGTCATATGTGATTACCGAGCGGGCGGAAGCGCCCGTGAGGTTTCTCGTCAACTTACTAGACAAATTTACATTTGACCCGGCCCGACCCGGCCCGACCAGACGCTTTTCGGAAGCTAATAACTTTGCAACCACTGCTCCGATTGAGATTGGGTGTTCACCATTGAATAGGTCCATCAAATCAATTTTGTTTTTGGTATGGTGCGTTCTGATAGAGGCGGTACTACAGCGCGTGGCAGTTGGCACACGCGAACGTCGAAATGAACAAAAACCTTGCAAAAAATGATTCTTGATCAAAAATGGCTGTATTATTGTAAGCATTAATTTATACGCTGAAGCATGCAGCGCTCAGGACGTACTCCCTTTTGGCGGATTTTGGCATGCATTGAGGCCTGACAATTTTTCTGGAGGACTAAAATGAATGTGTGCTCCACGTGTGCTCCCTTACCGTTTCATATTTCAAAACTGTTTTAGCTTTACCAGAGCGCGCTCGCTCGGTCATCGCCCAAAAAGGCGTTTTATTGGTCTTATGGTATTCAAGTGACCTTATGATATTCAAGTGGTCTTATGGTACTCAATTTAAAAGTGTAATAACAATGTTCTCTGTTTCGAAAAATACATTTTGAGAAACTAAACTAAGAAACAGGTCACCTACCATCACCAACGATTTTTGTAGGTGATGGTGTAAAACATTCCTAACATTAAAGCACGGCATATATAGCGCTTTTGATTTCATTCAAATACATTATTTATTTGTAAAGAAGTCAAATTGTACGTAATTTTACGTAAGCCCGTCGTTACACCCACCATTGGCTGGTGGGTGTTTTTCGCCCTCCCTGACGAACTTTCGCCATAGTTCAAAAACCAATAGCGTTATCGACGTGAAACTTCAGGTGCCTTCTCCTACATCAGTACGTCTTCTGTGCAAAATGAAGCAATTTCGTCGAAAAAAATAGAGATATAGCGAATTTAGTGACGTCACTACACCAGACTTGTCAATGATTCATATTTGTCATGAGTCGATTCACAGTGATTCACGGACCATAATGAATGATTCAATCACTCAACATTAACGCTGGTGAGTCGATTCACAGTGATTCACGGACCATAATGAATGATTCAATCATGATTCAATCACTCAACATTAACGCTGGTGAGTTGATTCACAGTGACTCACGGCTAATATGAGTGGCTCATGAATGATTAATTTACAATGACTCGCAATGTGTATGTGAATCGCTGAATCAATGCATACTTAATTAATATTAACTAAATAATAATAATATTAATAATAGTTGATTTTGCACCTTCATGGGGCCCGCGCGCGCCACACACCCACACACCCACACACCCACACACCCACACACCCACACACCCACACACCCACACACCCACACACCCACACACCCACACACCCACACACCCACACACCCACACACCCACACACCCACACACCCACACACCCACACACCCACACACCCACACACCCACACACCCACACACCCACACACCCACACACCCACACACCCACACACCCACACACCCACACACCCACACACCCACACACCCACACACCCACACACCCACACACCCACACACCCACACACCCACACACCCACACACCCACACACCCACACACCCACACACCCACACACCCACACACCCACACACCCACACACCCACACACCCACACACCCACACACCCACACACCCACACACCCACACACCCACACACCCACACACCCACACACCCACACACCCACACACCCACACACCCACACACCCACACACCCACACACCCACACACCCACACACCCACACACCCACACACCCACACACCCACACACCCACACACCCACACACCCACACACCCACACACCCACACACCCACACACCCACACACCCACACACCCACACACCCACACACCCACACACCCACACACCCACACACCCACACACCCACACACCCACACACCCACACACCCACACACCCACACACCCACACACCCACACACCCACACACCCACACACCCACACACCCACACACCCACACACCCACACACCCACACACCCACACACCCACACACCCACACACCCACACACCCACACACCCACACACCCACACACCCACACACCCACACACCCACACACCCACACACCCACACACCCACACACCCACACACCCACACACCCACACACCCACACACCCACACACCCACACACCCACACACCCACACACCCACACACCCACACACCCACACACCCACACACCCACACACCCACACACCCACACACCCACACACCCACACACCCACACACCCACACACCCACACACCCACACACCCACACACCCACACACCCACACACCCACACACCCACACACCCACACACCCACACACCCACACACCCACACACCCACACACCCACACACCCACACACCCACACACCCACACACCCACACACCCACACACCCCACACACCCACACACCCACACACCCACACACCCACACACCCACACACCCACACACCCACACACCCACACACCCACACACCCACACACCCACACACCCACACACCCACACACCCACACACCCACACACCCACACACCCACACACCCACACACCCACACACCCACACACCCACACACCCACACACCCACACACCCACACACCCACACACCCACACACCCACACACCCACACACCCACACACCCACACACCCACACACCCACACACCCACACACCCACACACCCACACACCCACACACCCACACACCCACACACCCACACACCCACACACCCACACACCCACACACCCACACACCCACACACCCACACACCCACACACCCACACACCCACACACCCACACACCCACACACCCACACACCCACACACCCACACACCCACACACCCACACACCCACACACCCACACACCCACACACCCACACACCCACACACCCACACACCCACACACCCACACACCCACACACCCACACACCCACACACCCACACACCCACACACCCACACACCCACACACCCACACACCCACACACCCACACACCCACACACCCACACACCCACACACCCACACACCCACACACCCACACACCCACACACCCACACACCCACACACCCACACACCCACACACCCACACACCCACACACCCACACACCCACACACCCACACACCCACACACCCACACACCCACACACCCACACACCCACACACCCACACACACACACACACACACACCCACACACACACACACACACACACACACACACACACACACACACACACACACACACACACACACACACACACACACACACACACACACACACACACACACACACACACACACACACACACACACACACACACACACACACACACACACACACACACACACACACACACACACACACACACACACACACACACACACACACACACACACACACACACACACACACACACACACACACACACACACACACACACACACACACACACACACACACACACACACACACACACACACACACACACACACACACACACACACACACACACACACACACACACACACACACACACACACACACACACACACACACACACACACACACACACACACACACACACACACACACACACACACACACACACACACACACACACACACACACACACACACACACACACACACACACACACACACACACACACACACACACACACACACACACACACACACACACACACACACACACACACACACACACACACACACACACACACACACACACACACACACACACACACACACACACACACACACACACACACACACACACACACACACACACACACACACACACACACACACACACACACACACACACACACACACACACACACACACACACACACACACACACACACACACACACACACACACACACACACACACACACACACACACACACACACACACACACACACACACACACACACACACACACACACACACACACACACACACACACACACACACACACACACACACACACACACACACACACACACACACACACACACACACACACACACACACACACACACACACACACACACACACACACACACACACACACACACACACACACACACACACACACACACACACACACACACACACACACACACACACACACACACACACACACACACACACACACACACACACACACACACACACACACACACACACACACACACACACACACACACACACACACACACACACACACACACACACACACACACACACACACACACACACACACACACACACACACACACACACACACACACACACACACACACACACACACACACACACACACACACACACACACACACACACACACACACACACACACACACACACACACACACACACACACACACACACACACACACACACACACACACACACACACACACACACACACACACACACACACACACACACACACACACACACACACACACACACACACACACACACACACACACACACACACACACACACACACACACACACACACACACACACACACACACACACACACACACACACACACACACACACACACACACACACACACACACACACACACACACACACACACACACACACACACACACACACACACACACACACACACACACACACACACACACACACACACACACACACACACACACACACACACACACACACACACACACACACACACACACACACACACACACACACACACACACACACACACACACACACACACACACACACACACACACACACACACACACACACACACACACACACACACACACACACACACACACACACACACACACACACACACACACACACACACACACACACACACACACACACACACACACACACACACACACACACACACACACACACACACACACACACACACACACACACACACACACACACACACACACACACACACACACACACACACACACACACACACACACACACACACACACACACACACACACACACACACACACACACACACACACACACACACACACACACACACACACACACACACACACACACACACACACACACACACACACACACACACACACACACACACACACACACACACACACACACACACACACACACACACACACACACACACACACACACACACACACACACACACACACACACACACACACACACACACACACACACACACACACACACACACACACACACACACACACACACACACACACACACACACACACACACACACACACACACACACACACACACACACACACACACACACACACACACACACACACACACACACACACACACACACACACACACACACACACACACACACACACACACACACACACACACACACACACACACACACACACACACACACACACACACACACACACACACACACACACACACACACACACACATGCCGATACACATCAGTGAAACACGTTAACACAAACTAATTTGTTGGCTAATCAGCTGTGCAGCAGCAGTGGTTTGACATCGCTCTGATTGCGATCATTGATGCAGTAAATAAATTATGCAATACATGGAAATGCAGGTAACCTTATTATGTGCTGTAGCTTTTAACCCTACTGATGTGCTGTATGAATGAATGATACCCTGTGGAAATGGACATAATGTCCAGAATAAAAGTATATCTCGCTATCTATCTATTATTAGTCAGGCATTATGATATGAATCTTAGGCATGTGCTGAAAAGGCTGAAACACCTAAGTAAGAAGCATGTACCTAACCTAACCATGCGAGAAAACAAAACAATAAGAAATACTAATACATTTGAATAGCCTGGCAGCTATTTCCAGTTCGATTCCAGACTCCCGAGTCCACCTACACCACAATGAATATTCCCACTCACAGGGTATCAGTATGTATAACTTAGAAGTCGGAGAGATATAATTAACAGGATATAACTTATAAAAAGACCTTGGAATAGTCCATAATAAACACTGCGTGTTTACTGTTTAGAGGCGTGATTTTATCAAGGCCTTACATATGATCCTACCATCCCGATAGTAAATTAAAAGGGCAGATCAAATGACGTCATCACAATTCACTAATCATATCGATATGCTTGATTGTTTATTAATTAAAAAATATCCATACCTTTCTTGATAACTGACTGAATTGGTACTAAAAAACGAATATTTAAATAAAAATATAAATAAAACATTTAAACTATGCCAGACAGCTCTCATGAATATTTGCAGTTATTAAAAACTGTAGACATTTCAATGACGTCATCGAATCATACAAATAGGCGGTTAGTTAATTATAGAGTTCAGTGGGTTAGTGGGCCGTGGGCTAAAGTGGCGCGACGACAAAGACGCCATCATAGCTGAGCCCCTAACTCTATAATATGCTGACATAGGACAGTGGTGAGATTATACAATTATATTTATAATATTTATTGTCATAGCAAATTTCAAGTTCCAAAACATGAATACTTGACGTTTCGCTTTTTAAGCGAATAGACATTTATTTAAATTTTGCATTATTATTTTTATAAAGCATGATGTGAAATAAATTGCGCCGCAGATGAGACAGTGATATTTGGGCCAAAGCTTGCAAATATTTGTTTATGATTTAGTTTTGGATATGGAACCCCTAGGATTTAGGAAAAAGTGAGTATGTTTTGAGGATTGTTCGTGTGAAAAAGGTGTGCGTGTACTGTGTGGTTTATGAACCAAAGTATGAGTTAGGTACCTTATCTAAGTACTTAGGTAGTACTGCACCAGAAACCCTTAACCCTACCAGTACCAAGGTAGCTAGTTAGGTTAGGGCTGATTGAACAGTGACTTTGTGGCCACTAGAGTTGGACACAAAGCTTCGCTTTCTTCACGCAGAGATGAATTACAGGCCACAGCTCAGGACACAGAGTTCATATAATTGGCCATTAAGTGGCTGGTATGTCCACAGGGCACAGATGAATGCTGGGCCGCTGACATTTTTTGTTGTTGATAGTTTATGCTGTTCAACAAAAAAAAAACGATTCTTTACGCAATGAATGATTCAATCAGCCTATTTTCTCTGTATGAATGATTCAATCAGTGACTCACAACAGGTTTGCGCATGAGGTGAATCGATTCATGAGCGATTCATTTGAAATAAGCGAAATAAGAATGATTCAATCAAAAGTATTCGATTCACATTGCATCGTTGACAAGTCTGCACTACACACGAGTTTGTCGATAAAAAACAGCTAAACTTTAACAGACCGTACAAATGTCATATTTTGAGCAAAATGCAATAAAAAACGTCGAAAGATAGCAAATGGCAAGAAGTACAAAATGGATATATCGGATTTTTTTTATAGTTGTGGTTTTTTAGCCCCATTTTTTACATGACCTCAAAATAAAAATTGTCCAACATTAAAAAACGGAACACATGTTGGAAAACCACATGTAGACAATACCCGAGCCAAATTTAAAAGCAATATTTTTATTTTTGACTGACTTATGGCTCTCTAAGTATGAATAACTCATGACGTCATATTTTGAAATTGTGTTTTTAGCTTTTAGTGACCTGAGGCCATTCTTATTTTAAAAAATCGAGCCGTGGCTCCATTTTTTTAAAAGAATGACCTCAGGACCCGGCGCGGGAGATGTTTAGCGTCGAAACAGCGCCTCGGAAATGCAAAGCCAAATAATATGCAGGTACAGGTACACACTGCCCAAACATAACAAATTTCCATTCCTGAGCCATTCTTTAAAAAAAATAGAGCCAGCGATTCGTTTTTTTTATAAGAATGGCCTCAGATACAAACAAATAAATGCCAGCACTATAATTCTGAGACAAAACTGATCTAGAACATACCTTTTGATTTATATATATATATATATATATATATATATATATATATATATATATATATATATATATATATATATATATATATATATATATATATATATATATATATATATATATATATCAATTTCAAATTTTGACTATATGTGAACTGACCATGACCTTAGCTTGACACTGAACCTGAGCTTGACACCTTACTGAAATGAGGTGAGATGGTAAAATGACTATCACTGTCGAATTATAAGTGTAGAATAACCCATATAACATATGTTGCATGACCTTCGTAGATATTTTGCGCATGCTGACCTTTTGTGCCCTGACCTTGACCTTGAACTTTGCCAACAATCTAACTTGAAGGCTTTAGATGGAAAGTATGTGCATACACTCAATACCTCGATTTTCACCTTTGACCTGACCGTGACCTGACCTGTGACCTCAATTTGAAACATTCGAGTCTGCTTTGGATTGGTCTCATTGAGAGCTTTCGAATGCCGCCTCGCACGTCTCGCTGCGATAATTGGTTCGGAAGATAACCAGGGGGGGCGGGGTGAAAAACGCCCCCACGCCCCCTCAGCCAATGACGCTCGGCTGAGACCCCAGCCAATGCCGGGTTAACGCCGCAAATGTGACGCGTGCGCCAGGGCTGGTGACAATAATTGTATGTTGTTCTTACGAAATACCAAATGTATAGGCGACCAAAGTGAAGAGCAATGTTCGTGCGCTTAAAATAAAGCAAAGAAGTGATGTTTGAGCTAAAGTGGTCAATGTCAGCAAATAATTAAGTGATGTCAATATTGCTTGCGTTATATTTAAATGCTTCAAATGAACTGCATGCACCAAGAATGGGAGACCTCGTCAAACAGATAGTTCTTTTCACGAAATACCAAGGGTACGATGACCAAAGTGAAGAGCAATTTTCGAATACTTAAAATGAATTGAGAGAAAAAATATAAGCTGAAGCAAATCCATAGAAGCTTTAGATAAAACACATTTATTGAGCGTCTGAGCGATTATATTCAAATATTAAAGTCGAGCAAGGAGGGCTTTCAAGTACCAAAAATGTGCCAAAAATGTGCCAAGTACTTGCTCAGTACCGTCGGAATTCAGCGTGGAGGCGCTTAGCGATTTGAAATGGAAATAACTTAAATTGAAGACATTTAAATGCTTGATGTGAATGGATTTACATATATGTTGATCTCTTCCAATTTCAAGCACTAATTCCATTTTTGGTGTGGAAAAAAGTCCTTGGAACCCCCACGCCGACGACACATCACCAGTGAATGCTGGTCGGTTGTTGGCAGGAGTACAACTGATAACAGTTCGATACATTTCAACCAAAACTAAAATCATATTCACTTTTTTTAAGTACGCGATATTTAAGGCATGTTGAAGTAACAGAACTTTGCGATTTAAACAAAAACGCACATTATCAATCGTTATCATTCTTTAGCATGGCTTGGCGTTTTTCGTTGAGCCTTTCAAAACGTCGTGGATTACGGAATGCGACAAAATATGAGAAAGGCAGCACTAAACGGAATGAAATACTGCCAGCTATGTTTTACCCATCATGTGTGTTGTTTCAAACTTGATATGTCATATGTCAGGTTCGTCATATATGTCATATGTATTTGTATCTATTGAGCATGTGCAAATTTCGCAGCTGCCTTTAAATTTAACCCTCGCCAGTGCAGGGGGTTGATGCCACCCCCCTCGGTTTTTCGGGAATAACTCGCGTAAATATCAACTGATTGCGATGAAACTTTCAGTACCCTACTTGTGAACAAGTTGACACATATCCTGAAATTTGTTTAAGTTGTAGGTCACATGACCCGTGACCTTTGACCTGTTTTTCAAGGTCATGTCAGGCGCAACTGGCGTCCCGTAGTATTGATCCTTGTAACTTGTGCAGTTTATAGTGTTTGTTGTTCAGGAGCATATGCACAGGTGTTTACAGGTGACAGTTGTGGTTTCCATTGAGATTGTGACCTTGATTGACCTTTTCAGAGGTCAACCGAGGTCACTGGCCTCCAATGACCTCATATTACTTGTTTGGCTTCTGGCAGTTTCTAGGACATTTTGTGACGCTGATTTCAAATATGGGATCTATTTTACATAATTATATGTTCCACTGGGGTCATGCGCCCCAACAGGTCAACCGAGGTCACTGACCTCAAATGACCTGACATGACATGACATGACCTTTTTGGAATTAGGCAGTTTCTAGGACATTTTGTGACGCTGATTACAAATTTGGCACCCATTTAGCATAATTATATGCTCATTCGCGATTCTAGCTCGATTAAATTCAATTTATACGCATTTACAATTTTGTTGAATTTTGGGTCATTGACATGACCTCAGAGGTCGCCTAATGACCTAGGAGCTAAACATCGGGTATCAATGGCTTTCTCTCGTGACAAACAACACGCTCGTTTTTAATCGAAGCTCTAGACCAATTAAGGGCGAAACGCTAGGGGGTTGTAACCCCCCCCCCCCCTGCACGGTCACGCACTGATCGGACGCTGCGCGGGCGCTGCGAGGGTTAAACATCAGATTAAGAGGAAACGTTCTTGGAAGCATCCGAGTACCAGGAGTCACAAACGTTGTGAAATAGGCCGTTGAAATCAGTTCAGTAGAAATAAGTTCAGTAGAAATCAGTTCAGTAGTTCAGTTCAGTAGATAGGGCATATGCATGCACTGTTTGGAAAATCATATAACTCTTGAGGGTTTGAGGCATTTGAGTCCATCATTTGTCCCGAACCAGCCGTTTGTAAGCTTATGGAATGTCGCATTAATATGCAGCAACGAACACGTTGACAACATAAATAGCCGAGTTATAGCCAATGTTTTGTGTAGGCATATGGCTGGCATGTGATTGAAGGCGTACAAATACGTCAATTTACTTCCGTCAATTTACTTCCCATACATACATTCATTCCCATTCCCATACATGCTACCATGATTCGATTCAGGGGTGTAGTTTCGCAAAATCAGTTGGGGGGGGGGGGGGGGGGGGCTCAACTCAGGTTCAGGCACGTATCCATAATTTTTAACCGGAGGGGGGGGGGGGCGTCAGTAGTAGAATACAACTTTGCTCCTCAGCCAGGGGGGGGGGGGGGGGGGGGGGATCGGGTCGTCAGCAGGTCGCATTTTATCTAATATACATTTGTTAGCTCAGGGGGTGAGGGAGGGGGGGGGGGGGCATGGCCCCGTGCCCCCCCCCCCCCCTGGCTACGTCTCTGCTCAGGTTCAACCGGTGGTGGGGATCTAGGTTTCTAGTTTGGTTTCGTGTTTCGAATTTCGCTAAAAAATTAAAACAAAGTGCGCCATACTCGCACATGAGAGCGCCGTCAGCGAAAGTTGTTGAGCGGGGGGATTGGTAAATAGTACGGGGGCTAAGGCACCCCCATCAGGGGCGGATCCAGAAAATCTTCAAGGGGGGTCATCAATTGCCCCTACCTATAACGAAATCTGAAAAACTCAACGGATTTGGTCCACTATATTTTGAGGGTGGTCCACTATATTTTGAGGTTTATTTCAGCATTTTTTTTAATTGACAACGTTGGCTATAGGTATTTGTAATATCAGTCGTACCCTTTCTATCATTTAAAGTGCCGCGGATGGTGCTAAAATATATTATGTGTACATCAAGAGCGGCCCCAGACGGCCGATGAAGAATTGACCAAGAGGGAATTCGAGTTTTGTGACCAGGGGGAGGGGGCTGGAAGCCGGTTTTTTACGAGCAGTAAATCTTATGCATGCGATAAACTATTATTGCTAAATTTGAGGTTTTGAGCGGGTTGGAGAACTAAGTTTTGCTATTGGAACCAGACTGGTATTGATTCGACACTGATTGAATCGATTGGAATCGTTCAATCAAAACTAATTGAATAAAAACATAATTGATTCACCACAAGATATTTTGATTCATGAATCGTGATTGAATCAAAACCCGCATCAAATCAAGGCTGATTGAATGAAAAGATTTAACGATTCAAGTACACTGGTAAATTGTCCAAATACATGGAGTCCCAGTGGCTACATTCAATTATACCGAAATACTATTGCTGTACCAATGTTTTAATGATCATATAGATGCATGTTTCCATTTTTATTGATTTTACATAAATTCACCTCATATATTCAAATGTTGAATCAAACGTGAATCAATTAAAATATTTTTTTTATTTTTTATGTGGGCGAGGATGGATGACATGATTATAATTAATATATGGAGGTTGGAAATGATCTTACGCATGTCAAAGTATTTTTATTTTTGGCAAAATAAATATACAAAACAATGAAACAAGCTTTCGGCATTACGCCATCGTCAAGTCAAGACTTGACGATGGCGTAATGCCGAAAGCTTGTTTCATTGTTTTGTATATTTATTTTGCCAAAAATAAAAATACTTTGACATGCGTAAGATCATTTCCAACCTCCATATATTTTTTTTATTCTTTGAATCAAAATGAATCAATTCTCAAAATTGTATCCGTGAATCGAACGGTGATTGCATCATTCAGATTCCAAAATGAATCATGATTGAATCGTTCCAAAGAAGTTGAATCAATAACCAGTCTGATTGGAACCAGCATGCAGGGTCAAAACGAGGAAATATGTCTGGAGCAAAAGGTGGTGTCAAAAGACAAGTTGCCCCCCCCCCATTTAAGGCCAAAGGTGGGGCCATGGCCCCCATATCTCCTCCCCCCCCCCCCCACTGCGGCCGCCAGTGTTAGTCTAACTTAGACCCTTTTGCACTGGAAAAGAACACTGATTGGCGGCGCGGAATTTTTTGCTTTATTTTGTGTTTGTCTAGATAACTAGGCTCTAAAAATCGAAAGGTTCTATAATCTATATGTATCAGCCCAATTGGGGGCCCTCAGGGCCCATCGAGTCCGATGCGTTGTTGCCTCTGGTATAAAGGCGCGTTGGAGCCCCTTAATAGCCCAAGGGACGGGAGGCATGAAGGGACATATTTTTTGCATAATTTAGCAATTTTAATTTAGCATCATTTCGCGATTTTGTTTTCTTCCAGCGACCAATGCTTGTGATTTCATGGCGGCACCAGACCATTGTTTTCCCTCCTGGATTCAAGGAGGCACAGTGCCCCGGTGTTTCGAAGTTTCTCCTCGCCCCACAGTGCTGCCTACCGTCACGATGGTGCCCCTGGCACACCGGCGCGGTGGTGCCTCTGGTACACCGGCGCCGCGGTGGTGCCCCTGGTGCCCCGGCGCGGTGGTGCCCCCAAGGTGCGGTGATGCCCCCACGGCCCGGTGGCGCCCCCACGGCGCGGTGGTGCCCTTGGTTAAAATAACACTGAAGCGGCGCGGATTTTTTTGCTTTATTTTGGTGGTGCCCCTGGTGCTCCGGCCCGTGATGGTGCCCCCACGGCGCGGTGGTGCCCCCATGGCCCAAGAGGGAGGGTCATGACCCCCATGACCCCCCCCCCCCTTTAGATCCGCCACTGCCCCCCGTCGCGGCTCAGAGGGGCTCATCTCGGGTCTGAAAGGGGCCCATCGTGGGTGGACTCAGAAAGGGCCCATTTCAGGCCTAATAAACCCCCATTTAGCCTCAGAAAGCGAGCATCTCAACTCTCAAGTCCATAATTTGTTTTAGGGGTTCCATCAGCCAATGCTAAGGGTCTCACTTCGGTTAGCCACCCCCGTCGCAAAATTCTGGCTGCGCCCCTGATTACAGCTGAGGTCAGGGATGTAAAAATACATATAACATATTTCCCAGCCCCCACCAGTAACGGTTGGCAGCACTCGGGCGTTTGGGCGTTAAAAACCTACTACACCATAGGGTTCCCATGTTAAATCGATGATATTCAGACGAGGCTGGCTCATAACCTATGGTATATATTTAAAATCCGACTTCGGAACCACAGGTACTGAAATAGACACTACTTCGATTATTACTTCGTGTGTTTGCTGGAGTTGAATTAAATAAATAAAGATTTAATCTACGGAAATACAAGTTATTGATAGCAAACCATACCTATAATTTATAATAGACAAAAATATTCCCAGAAAAATTATATCTTATCTATTTCATTTGGGCGTTACATTTCTTACTGTTATACCCGTTGTTCTATTACCCGGATATTTCCCACAAGGCAAACAAATTAGGCGAAAACCAAACGGCATCACTTTAGTAATAATAAAAGAGACAAATATGGCGCAGCTATGCCAAAATATGTGCATGTAGCTTGACTTTGTTGTCGCATTGGCATTTGTTTGGATCCACTGGCGGATCCAGCCGTCGGTTTTGGGGGGGCCAACTTTTTGTAGCAAAAAGGTACCCCCCATTTTTTTTCTCCGCGGATTTGGGCCGGTTACCTTATTTTGGTATTCGAGCATAAGAAATTCACTTTTCAAATTCACAACAAAACAAAATTGGGGTTGACAATTTTTTTTGGAAATCCGAGAGCCATTTTGAAAAAAAAAAATGTCTTTTCCCTTCTTTTCGCGTGTTTTATTTGCAATTTGCTTGAAAACTCTGATTTCTACGATTTGCCAAACATTTATCGTTTTTCCACCAAAAATAGCATGACATGACGTCATTAAAACGTCATTATCTCCCAAAATACTACATCAATTTCATTTAGAGTTGGGGAGAAGACTTAGACTTGATGCAGGATAAGGTACTGAAAGTTTCACGTTGATATCTATCATAGTTTTCAGGTTATTGAGAAAATCAGGGAGGGGAAGATTCTGCCCTCCCCTCCCCCCCCCCCCCCCCCCCCCCCGCGGGTTCGGACAAAAAATAACATAGAGGTCAAAGGTCAAGGTCACGGGGACGAATACGATATTTTAAGCTTCGGTACCAGCTTGTGTACCCTCTAGTTTTTAGTTTACCGCCCGATTTGCTTGCAATGGGCAAAAAAGGACTCGTCGGCATCCCAGCTTGCGTCAGGAAAAACAAAAAAATCACCTAGAGGTCCAAGGTCAAGGTCACGGGGACGAATACGAGATTTTAGGCTTCGATACCAGCTTGTGTACCATCTAGTTTTTTCGTTTACCGTCACATTTGCTCGCAATGGGAAAAAGGGACTGGCCGGCACCCCACCTTTCGTCAGGAATAACACAAAATCACCTAGAGGTCAAAGGTCAAGGTCACGGGGACGAATACGAGATTCTAAGCTTCGGTACCAGCTTGTGTACCCTCTAGTTTTTTTTCCGTTTACCGTACGATCTGCTCGCAATGGAAAAAAGGGACTCGCTGGCACCCTAGCTTGCGTCAGGAAAAACACAAAATCACATAGAGGTCAAAGGTTAAGGTCACGGGGACAAATACGAGATTTTAAGCTTCGGTACCAGCTTGTGTACCCTCTAGTTCTTTAGTTTACCGTCCGATTTGCTTGAAATGGGCAAAAAGGGACTCGACGGCACCCCAGCTTGCGTCAGGTAAAACAAAACATCACCAAGAGGTCAAAGGTCAAGGTCACGGGGACGAATACGAGATTTAAAGCTTCGGTACCAGCTTGTGTACCTTCTAGTTTGTTTTCGTTTACCGTCCGATTGGCTTGCAATGGTCAAAACGGGACTCGACGACACCCGAGCTTGCGTCAGGAAAAACAAAACATCACCTAGAGGTCAAAGGTCAAGGTCACGGTGACGAATACGAGATTTTAAGCTTCGGTACCAGCTTGTGTACCCTCTAGTTTTTTGTTTACCGTCCGATTTGCTCGCAATGGGAAAAAAGGGACTCGCCGGCACGTTACCTTGCGTCAGGAAAAACAAAAAGTTAGCCAGAGGTCAAAGGTCAAGGTCACGGGGACGAATACGAGATTTTAAGCTTCGGTACCAGCATGGTGTACCCTCTAGTTTTTTTCGTTTACCGTCCCATTTGCTCGCAATGGGCAAAAAGGGACTCGCCGGCACCCCACCTTGCGTCAGGAAAAACAAAAAGTCATCCAGAGGTCAAAGGTCAAGGTCACGGGGACGAATACGTGATTCTAAGCTTCGGTACCAACATGGTGTACCCTCTATTTTTTTTCGTTTACCGTCCGATTTGTTCGCAATGGGAAAAAAAGGACTCGCCGGCACCCCACCTTGCGTTAGGAATAACCAAAAATCACATAGAGGTCAAAGGTCAAGGTCACGGGGACGAATACGAGATTCTAAGCTTCGGTACCAGCATGGTGTACCCTTTAGTTTTTTCGTTTACCGTCCGATTTGCTCGCAATGGGCAAAAAGGGACTCGCCAGCACCTTAGCTTGCGTCAGGAAAAACAAAACATCACCTAGAGGTCAAAGGTCAAGGTCACGGGGACGAATACGATATTTTAAGCTTCGGTACCAGCTTGTGTACCTTCTAGTTTTTTTTTTCTCGTTTACCGTCCGATTTGCTTGCAATGGTCAAAAAGGGACTCGACGGCACCCCAGCTTGCGTCAGGAAAAACAAAACATCACCTAGAGGTCAAAGGTCAAGGTCACGGTGACGAATACGAGATTTTAAGCTTCGGTACCAGCTTGTGTACCCTTTAGTTTTTTGTTTACCGTCCGATTTGCTTGCAATGGGCAAAAACGGACTCGACGGCACCCCAGCTTGCGTCAGGAAAAACAGAACATCACCTAGAGGTCAAAGGTCAAAGTCACGGGGACGAATACGAAATTTTAAGCTTCGGTACCAGCTTGTGTACCCTCTAGTTTTTTTTGTTTACCGTCCGATCTGCTCGCAATGGAAAAAAGGGACTCGCTGGCACCCTAGCTTGCGTCAGGAAAAACAAAAAAATCACATAGAGGTCAAAGGTCAAGGTCACGTGGACGAATACGAGATTTTAAGCTTCGGTACCAGCTTGTGTACCTTCTAGTTTTTTTCGTTTACCGTCCGATTGGCTTGCAATGGTCAAAAAGAGACTCGACGGCACCCCATCTTGCGTCAGGAAAAACAAAACATCACCTAGAGGTCAAAGGTCAAGGTCACGGTGACGAATACGAGATTTTAAGCTTCGGTACCAGCTTGTGTACCCTCTAGTTTTTTTGTTTACCGTCCGATTTGCTCGCAATGGGCAAAAAGGGACTCGCCGGCACCCCACCTTGCGTCAGGAAAAACAAAAAGTCATCCAGAGGTCAAAGGTCAAGGTCACGGGGACGAATACGAGATTCTAAGCTTCGGTACCAGCATGGTGTACCCTCTAGTTTTTTTCGTTTACCGTCTGATTTGCTCGCAATGGGCAAAAATGGACTCGCCGGCACCTTAGCTTGCGTCATAAAAAACAAAACATCACCTAGAGGTCCAAGATCAAGGTCACGGGGACGAATACGATATTTTAAGCTTCAGTACCAGCTTGTGTACCCTCTAGTTTTTTCGTTTACAGTCCGATTTGTTCGCAATGGGAAAAAAAGGACTCGCCGGCACCCCACCTTGCGTCAGGAATAACACAAAATCACATAGAGGTCAAAGGTCAAGGTCACGGGGACGAACACGAAATTATAAGCTTCGGTACCAGCATGGTGTACCCTCTAGTTTTTTTTAGTTTACCGTCCGATTTGCTCGCAATGGGCAAAAAGGGACTCGCCGGCACCTTAGCTTGCGTCAGGAAAAAACAAAACATCACCTAGAGGTCAAAGGTCAAGGTCACGGGGACGAATACGAGATTTTAAGCTTCGGTACCAGCTTGTGTGCCTTCTAGTTTTTTTTCCGTTTACCGTCCGATTTGCTTGCAATGGTCAACAAGGGACTCGACGGCACCCCAGCTTGCGTCAGGAAAAACAAAACATCACCTAGAGGTCAAAGGTCAAGGTCACGGTGACGAATACGAGATTTTAAGCCTCGGTACCAGCTTGTGTACCCTTTAGTTTTTTTGTTTACCGTCCGATTTGCTTGCAATGGGCAAAAAGGGACTCGACGGCACCCCAGCTTGCGTCAGCAAAAACAGAACATCACCTAGAGGTCAAAGGTCAAAGTCACGGGGACGAATACGAAACTTTAAGCTTCGGTACCAGCTTGTGTACCCTCTAGTTTTTTTGTTTACCGTCCGATCTGTTCGCAATGGAAAAAAGGGACTCGCTGGCACCCTAGCTTGCGTCAGGAAAAACAAAAAATCACATAGAGGTCACAATCAGCTTGCGTCAGCTTTCCTGACGCAAGCTGACTGACAAGTTGGGGGGGGGGACTGCGCCACAAGTGTGTGTGTGGGGGGGGGGGCTGAAGCCCCCCCCCCCCAACTGAATAGGAAACTACGCCCCTGATTCGATTGCATGTGTACATTCACTTTTTTCCTTTTTTCTTAGTATAGGTATTGGGTTTAGTCTAATTGTGATATACTTTGGTTACGATATTAAAGAAACATATTGATGAAGTCCAATAGCGACTCCTGCAACTCTAGTCCCAACGACGCGACGACGCATGCAAGTCTGGTCTAGCAAGTCTGGTCTAGACTGCTAGTTAGCATCTTACTACTGGCAATATTTCTCCGTTCTGCTGATACAGATGTTGTTTTAGGTACCCCGATCAGCAAAGGCTGTACTTGTAACTATAACGCTGAAAAGATGCATCACACTGGTCATCTCTGCCGTGTGGCTAGGGGAAGTTTTCTACTGACCCGAACCGGCGATGTCGCGCGAGTCCCTGCCGGTGTCGGCGGCGGCTCCTGACGGCGTCCGCCGGGACGCCCAACACCACCAGCGACGCCACCACCACCGCCACCACCGTAGCAAGCTTCATGACTGACTCAAGCCTCGGCGCTCCCTCCACTGCCCGGCGCCGATCTGATCTGCGCGCCACCCGGCGGCGCCTTCAGGGAACTGAGGCCGGACGGCGTCGTATAACACTGGTCATACTGCATACGACATTCGGGTTCTGGACAAAAAGTCAAACGGCAGTAGGGCAATTCCAGGACAAATCACCAAGGTAAGGGTGGAAATGTATAGGATAAGGTGGAGCCATGGGCGTCGCCGGCGGGGGAACGGGGGGACGCCTCCCCCTGTTTAAAAATGAGGGGGACGTCCCCCCCCCCAAGAAAGCAGACTTGCTTGATTTTGTTTGCTGAATTCGTTCTAAAGGATATAACACTTAATTTATTCTAAGCGCAAATTACATGTCATTTTTAACCATAGATCGTTGAGTCCTTTCGTTGTACTTAAAGGTGTAGGTATCCAGAGACGGTCGCAGGGGGAGGAGGCATCCGGGCCACCCCCCCCCCCCCCCAGGGGCCAAGAGGGGGGGGGGGGGCAACATATCTTGTGCCCCCCCCCCCCCCCCCCAAAGTCACTTAAGGCCAGGTGGGCCCGCCTCGGCTCCAGGTCAGTATGGGTCCTATAGAGGTCAGAGAGAAGGCCTCCTGGATGACAGAATGGCCCCTGTGGAGGATAAAGTGGCCCTCTGGAGGTCGGAGAGGGCCCTCTCGAGGCTAAAGTGCCACATGGGGCCCTCTGGAAGCTGGAAGGGCCCTCTGGAGGCATGGACCCTCTGAAAGCGAGAGTAGCCGTTGTGAAGCCGGACTCTGGCCTATCCCTGTAGGCCAGAATTGGCCCTCTGGAGATCAGAGGGGGTCCAATGGTATCCCGAGGGCCCTCTGAAGGCCGGAGAGGGCCCCCTGAAGGCCAAAGGGGCCCTCTGAAAGCCAGAGTGGGCTCTCTTCAGGTAAGAATGGGCCCTCTGGAGTTCAGAGCGGGCCCTCTGGCTGGAAGCCAGAAGGAGCCCACTGGAGGCCAGAGTTGGGCCTCTAGAGGCAGGAGTGTGCTCTCTGAAGGCAAGCGTGGGTCCTCTGGAGGGCAGTGGGTCCTCTGGAGGACAGAGTGGGCCCTCTGGAAGGCAGGGGGCCCTTTGGAGGACAGAATTGGCCTCTGGAGGCTGAAGTGGGCCATCTGGAGGTGGAGGCAGCAGTGGACCCTCTGGAGGTCCTGAGTGGGCCCTTTGGAGGACATAGTAGGCCCTCTGGAGGCAACATGGGCCCTCTGGAAGCTGGAGGGGCACTCTGGAGGTCACCGTCAGCATTAACCCTCTGAAAGCGAGAGTGGCCGTCGTGAAGCCAGAGGGGCCCTCTGGAGGTCAGAGTTGACCTTATGGAGGCAGGAGTGAACCCTCTGGAGGTGGAAGCTGGAGAGCGCCCTCTGAAGGCCAGAGTGGGACGTCTGAAGGTCAGAGTGAGACCCCAGGAAGCAAGATGAGATCCACTAGTATCCAGAGGGGCCCTCTGGAGCCAGAGTGGGCCCTCCAGAGGTCAGACTGGGCCCTCTGGAGGTCACAGTGGGCCCTATAGATGTCAGAGTGGGCCCTCTAGAGGCAGGAGTGGGCCTCCTGAGTTCAGTGTGGGCTCCCTGGAGGCCACATTGGGCCCTCTGGAAGCCAGATGTGTTACTGTGGAGGTCAGAGCGGGCGGGAGATCAGAGTGGGCCCTCTGGAGGTCAGAGCGGGACCCATGAAGATCAGATGGGCCAGGCACGTAGCCAAGGGGGGGGGGGGGGCGACGGGTGTGTGCCCCCCCCCCCCCCCCCCCCTAAAGACCAGGAGGGCCCTTTTCGGCGGCGGAGGGGCGCGCCGAAAAGGGCCGACGAGACCGCGCGAAGCGCTGTATCATGGACTCTTTACAACGCGAAGCGTGGTCTTTAGAAAGTTTAGAGCACTTCAGAGGCCCTTTAGGGCCACCAGGACCCTCTCTGAAAGATCAGAGGGCCCCTTGGACGTTCACAAGAGCCCTCTGCATGTCAGAGGGGCCCCTGGCCAGACCGAAAGGACCCCTGAGCGGGTCAGAGGGTCTCCTGGACACGTCGAATGGCCCCTAGCCAGCACAGAGGGGCCCCTGGGCAGGTCGAGAGGCCCCTGAGCATGTCAACAGGGCAACAAAGCAGCCAGCACAGTCCCTTGCCAGGTCGTAAGGGCCCCTGAGCAGGCTGGAGGGCCCCTGGATATACCAGAGGGCCCCTGGGAAGTTCAAAGGGCCTCTGTGCAGGTCAGAGGGGCCCCTGAGTGGGTCAGAAGAGCCCTTGAGCATGCCGAATGGGTCCCTAGTCATCACGGAGGGCCCCAGGGAGGGTCGGAGGGCCCTCTGAGCATGTCGGCAAAGCGACAAAGCAGCCAGTGCAGTCCCTTGCCAGGTCGGAAGGGCCCCTTAGAAGGCTGGAGGGCCCCTGGACAGGCCAGAGGGCCCCTAGAATGTTAAAAGGGTCCCTGTGCAGATTTTAGGGGCCCCTGACCAGGCCGAAAGGGCCCCTGAATATGCCGAATTTTCCCCTAGCCGGCACGGAGGGACCCCATTGCAGGTCGGAGGGTCCCTTGAGCATGTCGGCAGGGCGACAAAGCAGCCGGCGCAGTCCGACCAGACCAAACAGCTATGCAAAGCCCGCTCAATATATGTCACCTAAACATACGTTCACTTACTGCCAGACTTGAGGAAGTGAATGAACTATTAATCTCCCACAAACTCGACATATTGTGTCTGTCGGAAACATTCCTGACCGCAGACATGCGCACAGATTTTCTCGTTTTTCCGGGTTATAGAATGTACCGCTCTGATAGACGCTAACCTCGACGAGGAAGAGCGAATGTGCGAGGTGGCGGCGTCGCCATCATCTGCCGTTAGTGTCTATCAGCAGAAAAGCTATCAATAGTGAACTCTGAACACACAGTGGACGCCCTCTGGCTCTCAGTGACACGCCGCCGTCGAACAGTGGTAGTGGGCGCCATCTACAGGCCACCAGACGGTGCCACCAGCGGATTCGTCGAAACACTCCGAGACCAGCTCCAAGATACCATGACGCGAGGCACTCCAGTCTTTCTGCTCGGCGACACAAATATAGATGTCTCGACACCAAATTCACCAAACATTCGGAAATATCTCCTACCTGACCTCAACCTACACCAACTCGTCAGTGATCCGTCATCCGACGCACCTTTTACCGAGACCAACAATTTTAGACCATATTATCACTAATCAGTCCGATCTACACTCCTCAGTCCGCGTACTCCCTGACTCACTCAGTGACCACCAGCCTGTTACCTTTTCCGTATCACTCCCAAGAATCCGCACCGTGCCCGAAGTCCGCCACATCAGACGCTGGGATCGGACAGACTGGGACAGCGTCAGTCTCGACCTCCTGATATCCGATTGGGGTACATTGTATGCGGCCGGCGGCGTAGACGACAAGGTAGGAGAGTTTATGCGGTTATGGAACGGAGTCATCGATCGCCACTGCCCCTTGGTACAGGTGCGATCAAGTCGAAAACGAGGCTGCCCATGGTTAACACAAGATCCGGAGCTCCGCGACCTCATAGCACAGCGGGACGTGGCGAGAAAACAATGGAGAAAACACCTCACGGATGAAAATCACGCAATCTACAGGAGGCTGCACAACAGGGTCCGTAGCACCGCATCGACTTCTAATTTTTGCGCAAAAAAAAACGCAGTCGGCTAGTACGTGCCCGCAGGGACTTTCTGTGCAGCCAACTTACCAACAATGACTATCGCAGCTTTTGGTCTAGGTTTAATCAACATCATTTGCAAAATGTGCTGATGCGGGGAGCGCGAACGCGGACATTACAATTAGGGGTGGGCTAGCCGACCAGATTAATGAGTATTTTGAAAGTGTCAGATCCAGCATCACAAATGACCTGCAATCAAGTGTTCATTCTGACCAGTCTGAGCCGCGTCCTCCGACTGTTTGCACGTCTCGTTTTCAACTTCAGCCTGCCACTCTTCCTGAACTATCGAAAGCAGTGCGTCAAATGAGTGATACAATCTGTATTTTGAATATCTGAATGGTTCTGTTATCGGTTCTGTTATGTTAAATATCTGTTGGTTTTGATGAGGCTCCAATACTGGCGGTGCGGCGCTGTTTCGATGTTATTGGTCCCCCCTTGCTACATGTGATAAATACCTCCCTCATTAGTGGAGTTTTCCCTTCGAAGTGGAAAACGGCCTGCGTGGTCCCATTTCACAAGGCAGGAGATCGCAGTGTAGCTAGTAATTACCGGCCAATCTCTCTTCTGTCGATCCTGTCAAAAATAGCCGAACGCATTGTCTGTACGCAACTTAGCCATTATCTGCGAGTCAACCACATTCTTAGGGACAGCCAGCACGCTTATCGACGTGGCCACTCCACGGAGGACGCTATCCTCGACGCTGTCAAATGGGTCAATTCTAAGATCGACAACGGCATGCTAGCTTCAATTATGGCAAATGACCTGAGCAAGGCCTTCGACAGCGTAGACCATAGCCTCTTCCTGCAAAAATTAGAATGGTATGGTATATCATTTCACTGGTTCGCTAGCTACCTTAGAGGACTCGAGCAGATGGTTCGTGACGGCTCAGTGGTCCGTCCAGTGAATTATAGTGTCCCGTAGGGTTCTATCATCGGCCCTATTCTCTTCAGTCCATTTTTAAATGACATTGCGGGTTTTCTCGCTCATGGTCGACTACTATGTTATGCTGACGATACGCAGCTGCTCGATTGCTCGCCACCTGACAGTGACTGTCTGTCACAGCTCAAAATATGCAGCTGGAAGAATCAGCAACAGCAGTGCAACAATGGTTCACAAATAACTCTCTGAAAATGAACGCAACAAAAACCGATTGCATCATTCTTGGAACCAAACAAAGGGTGAAAAAAGCGTCGAACCTCCAGTTTGAGCTGTCTGGCACCACACTTCAGTCATCACATGCCATACAAATATTAGGAGTCACCATTGACCAGTCCCTGTCCTGGGACCAGCAAATACCACCGTGGTGCGTCGATGCTATAGCATCCTCATCTCCCTGAACATATTTCGGCGTTACTTCACACCGAGAGCTCTCATCACAATCATTCAAGTCCATGTACTCTCTCAAATAATGTATTGCCTTCCCGTTTGGGGTGGATCAGCTGACTATCAACTGAATCGGATTCAAAAGGTGATTAACTTCGCAGCTCGAGTGGTCACCGGTGCAAGGCGCCGGGATCACATTACTCCAACGCTGAGCGCACTACACTGGAACAGGAACGGCTAACTAATCAAGCACCGTGACTGTATCAAGGTGTATCGAGCCCTCACAGACCAAAATTCCCCATCCGCAGTAAGGGCAATGTTCACCCCCCCCCCCCCGATCAGATGTTGCCATGCGGGACACCAGGCTGACGGACACGGCGCAACTCCACCTGCCGAGGGTACGGCTGACCCGCACTCAGCGCTCATTTGTATACAGAGCAGCGGCCGCATGGAACACTCTTCCAACAGAGACCATGCATGTCCAAACTCTGGCGAGTTTCAAAGTGGCACTGTGAAAACGAAAGCCTCATCAGTAAACAGCCTCATCTGTGTAGCACTATTCAATTCAATTGTTTTCAATTCAATTTATTCAGACATCCCTACATGGGGACAAAGCACATGTCAGTAGGTATGGTTAAACAGTAAGAAGGTATGTATATACACGCCCACACACGCATACACGCATACACGCCCACATCTAGGCCATGCCATTCACCGGCACACACTCAAACACGATCACCCATGAGGTGTTTGATCGATCATGACCACCAAAAGCCGAATGAAGCCCCAGGCGTCCTTGTTATTCTGAGCCAGAAGCCACCGGAGGGAGTCAGTAAGGCCACAGAGGGGCCGGGGGGACTCGCAATAGCGTCGCAAGGCTCCCTCCACACAGTACAAGCATATAATTTGCTAGAGAACCCGTGTTGCTCGCGGAAGTCGCGTTGAGGGCAACACGCGCTAAACTGCTTAATAAAACACAGCGAAGGCGATGGTCACCGCGAAATGCATTGCTGAAAGCATTGAATAATGCGCGGCGAAGCACTGCCTGCACGCTAGGTATCTGTAGCGCCGCCAGCAGTGTTGTATGGTGTGCTATGCGAGGCAAGCGTAGCGCAGATTTGATTGCTGTCGCCTGCCACGACTCCAGGCGCGCGATGTCAGCGGACCTCAGGTAGCACAGTGCACAGCCATATAGCATAGCCGGTGACACTACAGCGCGCCAGAGGTAGGCCTTGTCTGCCGCCGGCAGGTGCGAGTTAAACATGCCGGCTGGCGTGAGACCGAAGAAAGCCCCTCTACCGCGGCGCAGTCGCGCGTTCACGTGATCGGCGCCTTGCAGCTGCGAGCGAAGCTGCACTCCCAGGTGCTCTGTCTCCTCCCTGTACGACAATGCCGGTCCGCACAAGTGCCACTCAGGCAGCTGAGCCAAGAGTCCGGCTCCGAAAATGAAACAATGACTTTTGGTCGTGCTTGGGTCCGAGTTTACAAATTCTAGCCTCCAACTCATTGAGAAGTTGGTAACAATGTCTAGCATTTTTTTTTTGCAAATTGGGTGTACTACTGGACATCACGAGTAGATCATCCGCGTAGGCAACTACCGGGACGTGATGGCCATAGACCAGCGGACCTAAGCCGCTGTCATCAAGCTGCTGAATTAGCGGCAGCAAGAACATGTTGGTTAAACATGGCGATAATAACGCCCCCTGTCTAACCCCTCGGCGGACGCCGAAGGCGTCGGACAGCGCCTCTCCAAAACGGACTCGCGCTGTCAGATGGGCGTACCAAGACGCAAGGAGCGCCCAGCTTTGCCGAGACAGGTGGTCACTGGCCCGAAGCAGGACGCCGGCATGCCATAGTCGGTCAAAACATTTCCGTGCGTCTAAGTTGGCAACAAACAAGGGGGACCTACGAGACAGGTAGTGCTGTGCTGCCTCCTGTACAAGCATGGTCGCCTCTCTTGTGCCACGGTGACCTAGGAATCCGAACTGCAGTCCGGAAGGTTGGAATGAGCTGCTGCTTTCATCCAGTAGTATCATCTCTAGCAATTTTGACACTGTGGACACCAGAGAGATTGGCCTATAGCTGTCCGCGCAGTCTGGGCCCAGGCAGCTTTTCTTTATGAGCGGTACAACCGTACTGTTAGAAAAACTGACCGGCACGCGCATTTCCGCGAAGCACGTGGTGAGAAGGCTAGCGAGAGCCTGTAACAGCGCCGGAGAGGAGCCGTTAAGAAGGTGGTCGGCGGTGACTCCGTCGGCACCGGGTGACGCGTCACGGTTCAGCTCTGATATCAGGCGCGCCACGTCCTCGGCTGTGATTAGCCTGTTGGGACCCGGATTGGCCTGTGCTTGAGCTATCCAGGCCGCGACTCGAGTGCGCACTTCCTCCTGCTCTGCAGAGAGTGCCTCGTTGTCCACGTGAATGGGACTAAAGTGGGCTTCAAAGTTCTCGGCGGTAAGTGTGGAGCGCGAGTCGACTGGGCCGCGGCGCGCGAGCTCCACGCGTCGCCAGAAGGCCTTCACCTTCCTATCTCGGCGCAGCACAGACAGGAGGCGAGCGCCGCTGTCCGCTTTGGCGCGCGCCGCGTCCACTCGGACACGCCTGTATGCCCGTCGCGCTGCTCGAAAGCAATCGTGCATCACTGTGTGCCGGGGCCGGCCAGCGTCGGTCCACATTCGGTGCCAGAGGCGAGCACGGTCACGAGAAGCTGACACGGCGGGAGTCCACCAGGACTTTGGTGGCCTCCAGCGCCGAGAGCAGCCAGCATCGGCAGCAGCCTCATGGATGGACGCCGTCAGCTGGCTGTCTATTTGCTCAGCATTGGGGCAAAGGGGAGTCGTCAACGCCAGCCGCTCAGCCAAGCACCTGCGATAGGCCTCGTTCCGCTCACTGCTGCTCCAGTCTAGGACCGTGCGGCGGCTGGAGCTTGCTCCAGCCGCTGCTCCGTCGTGTCCCGCAGGCTCCCTCCTGCCCTCGCTACTAACTGTTAGCATCAGCGTGCATTGTAGGGGCAGATGGGGGCTAAGGTTATCTGGACATGGTGGGACAATCTTACACGACTGTAGCTGGTTACCGACAAATGCGAGGGGCACGACAATGTGGTCGATATGTGTCCTGTGACCACCGCACTCATAAGTAAAATCAACCATCTGATTAAAGCAGAACTCGGCAGTGACCAGATCCTGCTCGTCGAGCAGCCGTTGGATCTCCCGACTAAACGTATTGAAGCCACGGAGCTGGGCCCAGCGCATGGGGCGCTGCGCCGGTGGCAGTCGCGGGAGGAGGCAGTTGAGATCGCCAACCAGCATCAGTGGCGCGACGGCTCTATGAGCACACATAAGGGCTTCTAAGCTCGCACATGTGTCCCTGTAGCACTCTAGCTGCTCAATGGTCCCGCAAAAATAAGGCATGTAACAGCCAACAATGGTTAGGCACGGTAGCCCGCAGCTGCTTAGCCGTACCGCCAGAAGCCGAGGGTCCTCAGACTGCAGTTGCGAGAACGTGAATTGGCCATCTCGCCTGCAAATCATGGCCGTGCCCCGTGTCGGCGCCCCTCACCAGCACCGGGCGGCACAACCATGGTGAAAGACCTGGATGTCATCCACGCCGTAGCTGCAGAGCACCTCGCCCAGTAAGGTGGCTTCAGCGCGGGGAAACCCATGTCTCTGAGAGGGTAGAGTACGTCTAAATCTCCCAATAGGTCAGCAATATAGACAGCAGCACTCAGAAACCCCTCGCAGTTGTACCCCCCAGTGCGAACCTGGCAGGCTCTTTGCGGGCCCCGGCCGTTGGCCCTGCCGTCGAGTTAATTGCCAAACCAGCGCCCGTTACCGTGGACATCGGTGGCGGCTGGGAGCGCTACTGCGCCTGAGGTCGCGACATGGTCGCCGGTCGAACTCCTGCCGGCTCGGGAGACTCGGCAGCTCTCGGCGCAAAAGAGGCACGTCTGGATCTGGTCCTGCCCTCAGCCATGGTTGCTTGCCTCTCGCCTGTTGCTGTAGCTGCTGCTGTTGAGGCACCAGGGGTTGGGCCTGCTGCTGTTGCTGCGGCCCTTGCTGGGGTTGGTATTGTGGCGGGTGGAGAGGCAGTTGAGGGGCCTGCCAGTCCTGAGGCCGCTCCAGCCACTGCGGCTGGAGTTGCTGCTGATCTCCGTGCAGCTTCTGCCACTGGTGCGCTTGATGCTGCCCTAGTTGCTGCTGCCGCGCCTGCGGCATCGGTTGTTGCATCCACGGCGCCTGATGCTGCTCCAGCCACCACTGCGACTGGAGATGTTGTTGAGGCCCCTGTTGCTGATGCTGCCACGGTGCGCTTGATGCTGCCCTATCTGCTGCTGCCTCGCCTGCGGCATCTGTTGTTGCCTCCACGATTCTTGGCGCAGCAGTTGGCGGCCTTGCTGTCGCGCAAACTGCTTCTGGTGCTGCTGCTTCGGGCGCGGTCGTTGTTTCTGCTGCTAGCTGGTGGTTCCGCCCTTGAGGTCGTTGTTGCTGCTGATCTTGATGGGCGGGTTCAGAGGGGCGTTTTACGGACGTCTCATGGATGAGTTGCCGACTTCTATCCTCCGTTCTCCGCACTTGGAGGCCGAGTGGCCAGTTAGCCGGATCGATGACAGCACTTCTTCACGGTTGTCAGCGGTGAAGAGAAGGATTTACCTCTGCTTCGCCGCTGAGCTCGAGTTTTTGGACCTATGTAGAAGCTGTCAAACCGATGTCCCGAAAAACTATGTTCGCATGGATGGACTCGTTTGACTGGTTAATACAATACAATTAGAGTCGCTGGGCAGATCGGAGGAGCTCCTGGGCAAGTCAGAGGGGCCCCTGGCTAGACCGAAAGGGGTCCCTGGGCCGGTCGTAAGGACCCTTGGACATGCCGGATGAGTTACAAGCAGAGGCGTCGCTACCTTCTAAAAAAGTGTGGGGGTCCACTGGCAGGGGGCGCCATGCCCAGAGGGGGCGCCCCGGCCTAGAGGGGCGCCCCGACGAATTGATACATAAATACCGAATATACATGTCGACGTTACACAGCGGGCAATTCGATTATTTTAATTGATTTTCAATCGAAAAAAATACAGCTTTGACAACTACATATACCGGGCCGAGGGCGTTTCACTTCTGCAAAAGTTTTCAGGATGAGTCTGTCAACAAATGCTTCCCATTATTTGATCCATTTGAAGTCGAGTGGCACCAGTTTTACTTTAATTATTCTTATTTAACAACTTGCCCAAAGTGTCTGAACATTTCATGTTTTCAGTTCATTTCACGGTGTTACAACCACACCATCGTTACAGTCTCCAAGGCTACAACCCCATATACGGCGCATTGCATTACTTCCAGAGGCTAAAAATCAGCATAATTTGTTGCTTAAAGTTGCATATCATATTGTAATATATTTATCATAAACTACCGAACACTTAAACATGATATTGTCAATTGATAAAAACGCGCGGTTTTTGAAAATTATATTTTATGAATTCTCATGACATAGGAAATGTATCTTGTATAATTGTCATATACTATTGTCATATACTAATTGCAATGACATTAATATATCGTATAAATGCCATATCCAGTATCCACCCTTCCTTTGTCATCCATATTTTACCACATGTGCCCAAATACCCGTGTAAGTAATGTCAATTTCTTTTTACAGAATAAATCAGGACAGCATTGACTTTCCGTTGCACTGTTTCACAAGCGCGCTAGCTGCTTCAGTGATGGATCCTCTCACTACCAGAAGTGGGAAGAAGTTTTTGCAAGAAGAAAGATATCAGTCCAGCACTGGTAAAAAAAAACAAGAGACTT
>JAXIVJ010014575.1:0-34018 GCA_036785665.1 Chirona hameri
GCCGGAGATAACGTTTCTGACCAACATGGCAAACAGCTCTAATCTCGCGAACGTGCACATCGGACTGGCGTACCGGCCGGAGCTGGCGGAGGCGGGGAACTGGACGTCCGCTGCATTGACGGCATGTCACGACAGGGCGCTGAAGTTCACCGCCTGGGGCAGGAACGAGCCGAGCGGTGACCGCAACAGCACCAAGTGCGGCAACATCAGCTGGCCAAGAGAGGCGTCTGGGTCGTCAACGCAAACAGACGTCTGGAGAACCCCTTCGTCTGCAAGTATTATCCGTGAAGCCGGAATTTTAACGGCAAAAGTTCCGATTTATTTATTCGTGCTCTTATAGGAATTGTGCATATTCCATGAGCAGATAGGTACAGGTTTAATTTCGAGGTTTATGGCATGCCTTACCCAAGATAGGCTGTAATCGATCCGCCATATTGTTATTTGAGATGTAGTGTGTTCATTGTTTAGTTTTTCTCCACATAATATACGTTCCCTTAGGCATAAATCAGACAACCCTTTAGTGAGTGTTCCGTTACATGCGACTTTATTGAGTGTTCCGTTACATACGACTTAATTTTTGAATGTCATGTTAACCAGAGACGCAATAAAACATTTGGTGAATGGAAATTTTAACTCGTGGTCTGGCATGGTCTGTTATAGAGGGTTCTCCGATCGAAGTCAAATTTGGCATTTAACCCATTCCCTAATTCTGTAATTCTGGCGTAATTCTGGCGGGGGCAGATTCTGCCCCCCGTAGTTTTAGACTTGCCGCTTCTAAACCGTTACGCCTAGCATCCTGAAACTTTGTGACTTTTCCCAAAATTGAATGACGCGTGTTGTGTCAAAAATTAGAAACAAATCGGTTCAGCAGAGGCGGTTCCAGGCTCCTGTTTTGGGGAGGGTGGTACGCATGCGGTTTTGCGGCGCATACTACCTTCGTGGTTTGCAGTGCAATAAATGTGTCAGAAACAATTTCAATGCAATATGCATCATATATACTGGGATTGTATATATTGGTGGGGCAGAGGCGCACTCAGGAGATACAAAAATGGGAGGCGATACCCACCCTCAAATTAGGTCCAACTTCAAATTAGTAAGATGATAAAAGCGTTACGCGCATGGTGGCCCCCCCCCCCCCCCCCCCCCCCCGACCAATGTTTTTCCTGGATCCGCCTATGCGCAATATATTAAATTTAACATATTACAGCATATAATGCCCACATGTGACGTTCATGTCGTTCCAAACAATCACGAACAGCCACATATTTTTGTCTCAGAAAATTCCCCCATTTTACATTCCCTGAATACGCCTATTATTTTTCTTCTTCTTTTGATCTATTAAAGACTAGTACATTTGAAGCTCCAAAACGTTTGGGGCATGCAAATCGGTCGAGCCACATGGTCGCAATGACTTTTTAAAAAAAAACACCCAAAATTTTAGGAATTTTTGCCCCCTGCCCCCCCCCATTTTTGAACAAAACAAAAATGTTGGTGTTTAAAAAGAGAGACCTTGTCATGACACATCGAATGGCGTTATCCCCATCGAAATCGACCGAGTGGTTCTCGAGATCTCTGGGGGGCAGAATCTGCCCCACGCAGGTTAACGTAATTCTGGCCGCCCGAAGGGAATAGGGTTAATTACTTAACGATATTACGTAGCTGGGGAATTCCAGGACAGATCGACCAAATTTTTTTTCACGAAAGAACACCCTATATCTCAGATTTCGATAAAACTATGTCTTCAGGATTACCTGGACCGTATATTCACGCTGTGAAATTGTCTGCCACGTTCTTCGAATAGCTTTCGAGTTACAACCTCGGACAACTTTGCAATGTCGTGCAAAACTATCATTTTCACCGGGAAATATCTTCCATCTCAGTCATGCGAGTCATACAAACAGATATATCATCATAATCATCATGAACTATATATTAATATGATATAAATACTTTTTGAAGATAAAAAAATCAACACAACAACAAGTTAGGTACAATCACGTGATTTTATAATGTGGTCATTTCAAATTCGGATTTTTTTTCCATGTCAGAATCGACTTTGATATGTGTCTTCGATGATACAAAATTGGAGATATGCTTGTTTTCCCCTAAATATTTGATTTATAGCTTTGTATTTGGAATAATCATGGTCACCAGCACGTCTTTGGTAATAACTTTGCACGTAATTGTATTGTAATAGCTCAATTCAACGGCACTACGCTTATCTCGTCAACCTGATTTCAATTATATATAACATGAGCCTTGTAGTCGCTCTGTGACCTCAAGGTCACGTGACCTTAGGTCACCCGGTGCAGCCTACGTCAGATAGACCAAGACATAACACCCTACGTATCATATTTCGATGAAACTACGTGTGGGGGGTTATCTGGGCCGTACATTCACGCTGTGAAATTTTCAGCTTCGTCCGTCGAATGGTTTTCGAGTTATAGCCTCAGGCATGTTTTCGATGTCGCGCAAAGCTCTAATTTGCAGCGGGCGATATCTCCCATATGAATAATTAGAATGATATAAACCTATATATCGTCAGAATCGTCATTGACCGCAAATTAATGTAATGTATTTTTTACATTTTAATATACAAAAAGGCATTTTGAAATATATCCTAGTCAGGTCACGTGATTTCGTATTGTTCTCAGTTGAAATTCGCCATTTTTTTATTTGGAATTGGAGCACGTGATGACATAATTCAATATTTTGCCGATAGAGGTGTCTGTGGATCCTCAAGAAATCAAATTTTCGCATCTTTATTTGCAGACCGAGAATGCTATAAAAGTAGCTAAAAGCACTGAAAGTGTCTTCTAGAGATAAAATGTGAAAATTTGCCAAATCAAAAGATAAAAAATAAACAAATAATCTATTGCATAATCCAGCCAGGTCATTTGGGAAATAAACCTCAGGTCACGTTGCCTTGAGGTCATGGAGTGACCTTCAGGGGTCATGTTATGCATCATTGAATGCAGCTTGACCAGGCAAATATAATCCTGTTGAGTTAAGCTCTCTAGCACAATTACGTGCGAAGTTATTACCAAGACCATGATTCGCTGCTAGTGACCATGATTTTTCCAAATACAAAAATATAACTAAAATATTTTAAGGAAAAAAATATATACATTGTTTTACCATCGTATCGAAGTCGATTCTGGATGGGAAAAAATCAGAATTTTAAATGGCCACATTATAAAATCACGTGATCTGACCTGAGATCACATGTTAAAATTCCCAAATTTTCGAATTCTCAGAAAACGACTACATCATATTAATATACGGTTTCTGACGATTCTGATGATATATAGGTTTATATGACCCCCATGATTTAGATGGGAGATATCGCCCGCTGAAAATTAGAGCTTTGGGCGACATCGAAAAGATGCCTGAGGCTATAACTCGAAAACCATTCAACGGACGGGGATGAAAATTTCACAGCGTGAATCTGCGGGCCAGATAACCCCCGCCACGTAGTTTTATAGAAATATGAGATGTATGATGTTACGGCTTGGTCGGCCTGTCATGGAATGCCTGCTCCAGCTTTCAAAACTTACCTACTTTGCACTTTCCGATATCGGCCACTATGGCGCACAGGCTCTGTCAGGCTCTGTCAGGCTCTGCCAGGCTCTGCCAGGCTCTGTCAGGCTCTGTCAGGCTCTGTCAGGCTCTGTCAGGCTCTGTCAGGCTCTGTCAGGTTAGGGCGAGAAGTTAGCATCGATCACCACTTTATGCCAAGGATTGCCGATGATTCACTTACAGGTGGAAAGCTGAGGTGTCGAGTTCGACAGCCGATGTGATTATATTTCACTATGCCAGTGCCAGCAATTTAACATCTAAAATTCTTACCATTGAGCGCAGGGACAGACTGATGAATGAAGGTGACGTCATTCACCTGTCAGGTGACGTCACTCACCTGTCAGGTGTGACGTCTCACGCTGATGGGGTTTCGTTGGCATTGCTGCATGCCAGCATTCAGCGGTTGCGCCTTCCGGAAGCCAGAGCTCAGTTGGCCGAGGCACACAGATACCAATGCCAACAAAAGCCGGCAAACATGACATCAATTGGCGAACAATTTAGAGTCAGTTCAAGAACAGGGCGCTGCCAGTTTACCCTGGTGGTGTGCAATGGTGTTTGAGTCATCAATGCATACTTTTGCCTCGGGTTTCTGGACATTGGTTGACAAAAGAAGACCTCATGCTCAGACGGACCCTATTTCTTTCGAAAGTTATTTCGAATTTCGCATGGTGATCGACTTTTGGAATCAGAGGCCTTCGCCAGACAAATATTATTTCGTTGATCTTAACTTATTTTTTCTCTCTCTCACAAAAACAAACGACGCAAGCGATACGAGTGCATCAAGGCTGTGCAAAATAATAGCATTGTGGCGCGCACGACTTCGATGTTTTTACACAAGCAGTTTCATTAAAAATCCAGTAAAGATGAACATTGGACCTCTGTGACTTGTCATTTTTATACGCACACCCAAATGTTTCAGTCACGTCACACGGTAAGCGGTTGTTGAACGTATGCAGTTTTACACGCATACAGCGGTAACCAATAATCGCATCCGGTGTGATTCCAGGAACGGGCAAGTGTTCCATTTTTTTTTAGGTTGATGGGATTCGGGTGCTCCTTCATTTTACGTGACCCATAAATGTGACCATCAGTGCCTCGTAGATTGTTCGGTTGTTGGTCGGACTCCAGAACCCTCAGCATTGATCATGGTGTTAAAACACTCAAATGATATTATGATGAAAAACATCGTTATATAAGAACATCCATAGAATGAGGCCGCATTGATTTCATTTCCTCTGTAAACGACTACTCATAGCTGTCTTTTACGCTTTGCTTTTGCTTGTCTCGCTAAAACCAACTATTCTGGATACAAAGTGACGAGCGACAACTAATCTGAGCTGTTGAGTATTGATCTCGAGTGTAAGTAATCGACTCATCTCTTTGTGACAGGTCTCTTTGTGGCTTTGTGAACTCTTTGTGGCTTTGTGCACTCACCCCGCTGATTATTTTGTTGTAATGCGTGCTGTGCGGAAACACCTTCCTCTCAAGGACGACATCGAAGCACCGAGTGCGATTAGGACGAAGCCGCACATTGTCTTGCAATGATGCAAGATTCAGAAGGATGCTTTTGTCCACTCTCAGAATGATGTGCCTGAAAGTAATTAAGATTACACATACGTGGGATAATTAATCATTTTCCATTCGTTGACGTAACATGAAGAAATGTACATTGTTCTACCCAAGGTCTGTAAAGATAAGGTTGTGCCATATGGCAAAATCACGTGACCAAGAGATTATGAAACGATCAGCAAGATTTCGAGTTAGCCACTAGAGAATAGCACGTGCAACCACTCCCGGGGCTCCTCCGCTTTTTTGGACCTTAACTTTTTTCCACGTGCCGAAACTCCCATTGGATTAACATAGCGAGTCGTGGAAGCGTAATCACTAATGTAAAACGAAGCATGATGCCAGCCCGTTGAGACAAAAGTAATCATAGGGCGATGTGCACAAATAATTGGAGTTTTTTATGGTATTTTTTATATTTATTTTTACCTTCATATTTTGCAGTAGCATGGCTCCGGAGAGGACAGCTCCATACCAATGGCAACGGTTTGTGGTGGTTTTGACCTAATTTGGTCCACTTATAGTGAACCAATCTGGATAAAACGCAAAACGGCACCGTTCTGGACCACGCCGGATCGAATGGTGAAGAAATTACGCAAATCAGTCCCATAGCATCGGAGCATGGGCTTGCCTGCAACAGTTGTTGGTGTTTTTTGTCCAATTTGGTCCACTTATAGTAAACCAATCTGTATAAAACGCATAAAGGCACCGTTTTGGACCACGCCGAATCGAATGATGAAGAAATCACGCAGATCAGTCCCATAGCCTCGGAGCATGGGCTTGCCTGCAGCAGTTGTTGGTGGTTTTTGTCCAATTTCGTCCACTTAGAGTAAGCCAATCTGTATAAAACGCAAAACGGCACCGTTTTGGACCACGCCGGATAGAAAGGTGAAGAAATCATGCAGATCGGTTCTATAGCCACGTAGTATGGGTTTGCCTGCAACTGGTTTCGGTGGTTTTTGGTCCAATTTGGTCTACTTAGAATGGACCAATCTGGATAAAACGCAAAACGGTACAATTTTGGACCACGTCGGACTGAATGTGGACAAAATAATGCAGATCAGTTCAATAGCCTCGGAGCATGGGCTTGCCTGCAACGGTTTTTGGTGGTTTTTGCCCAATTTTGTCTACTTAGAGTGAACCAATCTGTATAAAACGCAAGAGGGCATCGTTTTGGACCACGCCGGATCGAATGGTGAAAAAAACATTCAGATCGGTTCCATAGCCTCGGAACATGGGCTTGCCTGCAACGGTTTTTGGTGGCTTTGGTCCGATTTGGTCCATTTAAAGTGAACCAATCTGTAAAAAAAACGCAATACGGCACTGTTTTGCACCATGCCGCATCGAATGGTGCAGAAATCACGCAGATCGGTCCCATAGCCTCGGAGCATAGGCTTGCCTGACAAATTGAACTACAGGTTTGTATCAAATTTGGTTCATTTAGATTAGAATAAAGTATATAAAACCCAAACGGCACCCATTCCGACCAGTTGCAATTGAATGGTGAAAAAATCACTCAGACCGGTCCAGTATTTTCGGAGCATGGGCCTGCCTGGTAATATGGACAGTTTTTTAGACCCTCCCTATTCAATACATACAAAACATGGCTGCATTTATCATGTGACCAATCCCGCCCTCAGCTGATGCAATACGAAATTGTTAACATTCATATTGACATATATAAAGTCAACTCCTCACATTAATTTATTGCTGACCAATATTGATACTGATAGATTGGTCAGTAATAAATTAATACGAGGAGTTGACTGTTTAGCAATCATAAATGTATCACGTGATCAATACCTACACCCCTACACCGGCAAAATAATAGTGCGGCAAAACAATAGCCGAAGTGCGCCAAAAAAAATCAACCTCTGGACCTGCCATATATGGTCATGCTCCGCCCCGTTATGGTCACGTGGCATTTGAAGGGGGTTGGTTCTACCTACAGTTAACTGCATCCTGGGATGATATACTGTTCCGCAGCACGCCTGTGTCTGCGGCACACCATGGAAAGGGAGCCGAACAAGGAACTCCAAGCTGCAGCTGAACAAACAACTCCGAGCTGCAGCTGAACAAGGAACTCCGAGCTGCAGCTGAACAAAGAACTCCGAGCTGCAGCTGAACAAAGAACTCCGAGCTACAGCTGAACAAAGAACTCCGAGCTGCAGCTGAACAAACAACTCCGAGCTGCAGCTGAACAAACAACTCCGAGCTGCAGCTGAACAAAGAACTCTGAGCTGCAGCTGAACAAATGACAACGAGCTGCAGCCGAACAAAGAACTCCGAGCTGCAGCTGAACAAAGAACTCCGAGCTGAGCTGAACAAAGAACTCCGAGCTGCACCTGCACAAAGAACTCCGAGCTACAGCTGAACAAAGAACTCCGAGCTGCAGCTGAACAAACAACTCCGAGCTGCAGCTGAACAAAGAACTCCGAGCTGCAGCTGAACAAAGAACTCCGAGCTACAGCTGAACAAAGAACTCCGAGCTGCAGCTGAACAAACAACTCCGAGCTGCAGCTGAACAAAGAACTCCGAGCTGCAGCTGAACAAGGAACTCCGAGATGCAGCTGAACAAAGAACTCCGAGCTGCAGCTGAACAAAGAACTCCGAGCTGCAGCTGAACAAAGAACTCCGAGCTGCAGCTGAACAAAGAACTCCGAGCTGCAGCTGAACAAATGACAACGAGCTGTAGCTGAACAAAGAACTCCGAGCTGCAGCTGAACAAGGAACTCCGAGCTGCAGCTGAACAAAGAACTCCGAGCTGCAGCTGAACAAAGAACTCCGAGCTGCAGCTGAACAAAGAACTCCGAGCTGCAGCCGAACAAAGAACTCCGAGCTGCACCTGAACAAAGAACTCCGAGCTGCAGCTGAACAAAGGACAACGCCGTTGAAGATGTTGCTATCCCACAAATCCCGCTACTCGCCATTCTAACAGCGCTGTTGTCATGAGTACACCATGCAAAATAGAATGGGTATCTGCGATTGCTCTCTTTATTTGTTCTCGTTTTCTTTCGTTGGGCTGAACGGTATGCGAGAATAGTATCGGAATGACTGGGCTTCAAGAAATGCAACTCTGCTTATAGTTCCTATAGTTCCTGAGGTTGCTGAAGTTGTCTGACTGCTGAATTCCGTGCGGTCGCGGCTATTTAGATTGAAGGCAATGTATTTCCGGGGAGTGCCGAAGCGCCGGAGCCACCACATGCACATTGCCATTGAGAGTGGGCGGTTTATTGCTCTGCCGTCTGAGCGACAAGCGAGTATGAATGAAATTGTGAGGTCAGTCATCCAATGCCACTTTTTATGTGTAAGTGTATTCCTACACACGAAGGATACACGGATTACGTCGATGTGTCTCGTCACTCTATAAGCGTCACTGGTCTGTACTCTACCAAGATTCACTTCTGAACCCTACTTTAGCCGAGCTAAGTAGCTGTTGGATAGCTCTGTTGTTTTGTGTATTTTTTGAGCAACCACATTATATTTAGATATAAGGATTAGATATTTAGTTTTGTGGATCGTTTAAGTATTATTTTTAAGCATTCATAGTTAGCTGTTACCTCTTACTTGCTTTTTAAAGGACTTTTCATTCTAGCTTGTGTGCGCCAAAATTGTCTTAGTCTTATTTTTGTGTTATTAGTTGCAGGGTTGGATAAGTAGATATTTTAGAAAATTAGGGATAATTAAGGTGTATTTAGTATTCAGTTTATTTAAGGATTAGATATTTAGTCTAGTATTAGGTGCACTCATAGCTGATTTGTGTTACTAGCTTTACCTAGATCTAGTTAAGGTTTAGAAGAAGAAAAAACAAACAACAAAAAAAACAAAAAAAGTTAAGTTAAGTTAGTAAAGTATTGAAAAGTGCATAGTACCTAAGTTATATACCTAAGTTACTAGTGTATTCAAATGAGCATGACTAGGATGCAGGCGAAGGTAGCAGAGCTAGAGGCCCTCCAGGCTAGAGTAGCGGAGCTTGAGGCGCAGTTAAGTAAGTGTAGGTGTAGAGATGAGCCGCAAGAGGGTGTAGCTCCTGACCAAGGAACGTATGCGCAGATTGTGGTTAGGGGGTCAGAAAAGGAGCCTACAGGATCAGGGACCAGTGGTAGTTCTGATAGGGGCATAAGGGAGGAGGATAAGGCAAAGGTGGATAGTGCGGCTGGGGTTTGGAAGTATGTTGGAGGGTCACGTTTCTGGAGACCCAACATTGTGGAAAGTAATGCTAGGGCCACAGACAGTAAGGATGAGGAGGGGTGCTGGGTAATGGAGGGTGGTAGCAGAATCTGGAGGAGGAAGAGGGAAGGGGATCAGGAGGGATGGACAAAAGTTCAGGGTAGAGTCAGGCAGTACAGCCCCAGGGAACATCAGCAGGTTACACTAGCAAATAGGTTCAGTGCGTTAGAGTCAGCATCTGAAAGTGACAAGGTACAGATTCAGCATTTAGTGGTTGGGGACTCAAGGGTAAGGCCCTTAAGGCGAACATTCTGTGGGAAGAGGGACAAATGTATAGTTAAACCGGGGGCAAAAGTAGTTGATATGGGCCCTGTCATTGAGGCAGAACTGGGTAGGAGTAGCCCGGAGACAGTTATAATACAGGTGGGGGTGAACAACATAGGACCTAGGCGGAGTGTGAGAATAGTAGCGGAGTACCGGAGCCTGCTGCAGAGGTTGAAGGAGTCCAGGAAACCAGTCATTGTGACTGGCATCCTCCCTCGCTGTGGAGCCAGTGAGGAGTGGTACTCGAGAGCTCTGTCTGTGAACAGCTCAGTTCAGAACTTATGTTCAGCTATGGGGCTTAGTTATGTAGACTTATGGGATCAGTTCTATGAGTGGCATAGGTACTATATGAAGGATGGGCTTCACTTATCGGATGAGGGGGCAAGGGCTTTGGGAGATGCCTACAGAAGTGTCATTCAGGGAAACTAGGTAGGAGGGGGGGTTCAGGGACGCTAGTACTAGGGCATCAAGAAGTAAGCATTGGTAGAAGTTCATGTCAGAATAGGACAGTAGATCATAATTCCCTCAGAATTAGTAGAGTCAGCTCAAAGTATAAGATCACATGTGTGTTGCTGAATGCCCAAAGTATTAGGTCTAAATTTGATGAGTTTGAGTGTTATGTTGCCCTTGAAAAGCCTGATATCATTTGTGTAACCGAGACATGGGTTAGTGAGGGGTATAATGGGGATAGGCTACAGGATTTCGAGTTACAAGGGTATAACATGTTCTCATACTGCAGAGAATCACGGCAGGGAGGCGGAGTGTTTGTATATGTAAATAGTTTGTACTGCACTACTAGAGTTGATGATTCTAGTAAAGTAAAAGAAGTAGAATCAATCTGGCTTGACATTAAAATTGGTACAGGAAACAGAGGAAGGTTGAGGATAGGTGCATTTTACAGACCAGGGAATCTTCCAAGGAACTCCCAAGCTGAAACAGACCAAGATATTTGTGAGGAAATACGTAGGAACTTTCGGGCTCAGTGTCTTATTATGGGAGATTTTAACTTAAGAGGATACGAAAGTATAGCAGAGGAAACAAATGAGTGTAGGTTGTATAGGCAAATCTTTGAAGAGGAGCTTTTCATGCATCAGTTTGTAACAGAGCCAACCAGACATTGCTCCATTCTAGACCTTGTATTCTCAGACAACAGTGATCTAGTTAGTGACATAAGTATTTGTGCAGGTCTAGGAACCAGTGATCACAATATGGTTAAATTCAATATCTCATCAGAAATGAGGCCCAAAGATAACCTTATTATGGTTCCAAACTTCAGCCGGGCTGATTTTGATGGTATTAGAAATGACCTCGCACAGATAAAATGGAACGTTGAGTTGGCAGGTTTAGATGCATGTGAGGCCTGGAATGTTTTCAAAGCTAGATTAAGCCAAATTCAAAATCGGCATATACCCCTCAGGCACAAACGTAACAGAACCAAGGGCAATCCAGTTTGGCTTACCCCAGAAGTAAGGAGTGCTATACAAGCTAAAAGAAGTGCATTTGGCATTTTGAAGGGATCTTCACTAGATATAAATCAGAAGGCCTACCAGAATGCAAGAAATTCAGTTAAGAAAAAGGTCAGAGCAGCTAAAAGGGCAAAGGAACTTGATTTAGCTAGACATTGTAATGCAGATAGTAAGAAGTTCTTCAGTTTTTATAAGTTAAGTACAGTTTCCAAAAATATAGGTCCATTTAAGGTAGATGATGTGTTAGTTAGCAAGGACAGTGAAATGGTTGAAGTGCTTAATGATCAGTTTCAATCTGTCTTTACTATCGAGGACCAGAGTAGTATTGCAGCACTTCAGCCTGAGCTAGAGACAGAGGAGACTATAGGAGAGCTAGGTGGCATAAGTAGTGAACTTGTTCTAGAATATCTAAAGAAAGTAAGGCCTAACAAGGCAGAAGGACCTGATGAAATCCATGCTAGACTTTTAAGAGAATCTGAAAGGGAGTTGTCGGTTCCATTAGCCATAATATTTTCTAAATCACTTGCAGATAGTAAAATTCCACTTGATTGGAAAAGAGCAAATGTTGTTCCTATTCATAAAAAAGGGAGATAGAAGTAAAGAGGGAAACTATAGACCAGTTAGTCTGACCTCATTAGTCTGCAAGGTGCTTGAATCAATCATCAAAGATAAGATTGTTGAATTCTTGGAGCAAAATGAACTCATCAAAGATACACAGCATGGCTTTAGGAAGGGCCGTTCTTGTTTAACTAATCTTCTGGAGTTTTTGGATGTTGCAACAGATAGCGTTGATCAGGGTAAACAGCTAGATGTAGCTTTTCTTGATTTCAGTAAAGCATTTGACAAAGTCCCCCATACAAGACTGGGGTTGCAACTTAAAATTCATGGGATCAGGGGCAAGATTCTGGATTGGATAGAAACGTGGCTTTCAGGACGCCAGCAAAGGGTTATATTGAATGGGTGCCAATCACAATGGAAGGAGGTTCTCAGTGGGGTTCCACAGGGCTCAGTCCTGGGCCCATTGCTTTTTATAATATTTGTGAATGCAATTGAGAACAGTATAGACAGCAAAGTCTTGAAATTTGCAGACGATCTAAAAGTTGTCAGGATTATTAGAGGAAAACATGATCAGGATGTTTTTCAATCAGATCTGGACAAGCTAGTTGAGTGGTCTGAAGCATGGCAGATGAAATTCAATTTGAGTAAATGTAAGATTATGCACGCTGGACGGGTTAGCAGTAAACATAGGTATGAAATGGGTGGGCAGAAAATGGAGCAGATTGAAAAGGAAAGAGATTTAGGTGTCGTGGTAAACAATAGACTATCAGCGTCAGACCAGGTTGTAGAAGCTAGGAAAAAGGCACTTAGAATGCTAGGGGCCATTAACAGAAATGTTTCCTACAAGAGTGAAAAGGTAATAACAAAACTGTATTGTGCATACGTTAGACCACATTTGGAGTATTGTGTACAAGCCTGGTCTCCAACATATGAGAAAGATTGCTGGTTGTTAGAAAGAGTTCAAAAAAGGGCAACAAAAATGATTAATTGTCTTGGTAGTTTACCTTATGAAGATAGATTAAGGAAATTGGGTATGTTTTCACTTAGATATAGAAGGCTAAGAGGAGATCTAATTGAAGTCTTCAAATTTGTAAATAGTCAGCATTCTGGATATTTAAAGGGTATGTTTGAGTTCAATAGGGAAAATCGAGGTAGAGGTCATCAGCATAAACTCATTATGAAACAAAGTAGGACTAGGCTACGACAGTCATTTTTCAGTAGAAGGGTTGTAGGACATTGGAATATGCTACCAGGGGATGTCGCTGATGCAGTGACACTTGCTTCCTTCAAAATTAGATTAGATAAATACTTTACAGAGAAGGGATTAGTTCATAAATACTCGTGGGATTAGCCTTCTTTTATGCAGGTAGAGTAAGGTGATTTGAAGGGGCGAGACTGGTGGAGGGGGGGGGGGGGATGGGGGGGGGGGGGGGGGGGGGTGCAACCTCGGATGGGCCCAAGAGGCTCTTTGTTGCACTTTTCTTTTATGTCTTTTATGTCTAAGATACCGGCATATATGGTAAGCATAGTTACCAAGGCCGGCAACTGGTGCAGAACCGGTGGGCATTGTCAGGCAGGCGTCTGACAAGGCCTGTTCTATACTTTTCCTGACCGATCGACGAAGGGAGAAAATATGTCCGGGCTGACGTTTCTGGTCACAATAATGAGTGAAAACGACAAAAACTCCCCAACGCAATGCGTCGGAGGATATGGTGGCTCGAAACTCAGGGTAGTCTGTCAGTCAAGCTGTCTCGAAAGATGGGAATACAGTATACTGGGATTGGGAATCATGGTTACCAAACAAGCGATGACAGGTAAGCTGGCAGGTACAGATACCAAACACGATTCAAACGTATGTCTGTGCAGGCACGTAGCCAGGATTTCATCCAGGGGGGGGCGCCTCGAAAGGGCCCTTCCCGAGCGTTGAAAGGCCCCCCCCAAAAAAAACGCATGAAAAGGCACGTTACAAGGCTGGAAAATGCAGTATGACAGGTATGGCATGGGCCATACCAACGTTTAGGAGCTGGAGTTAGCAAACTGCCTCATCAACTTTGGAACCAGCGACACGAATTTGGAATCAGCTATACCAACTTGGAATATTTTAAGCTCAAGACCTGGAACTCTTAAACAAATTGCGCCGCGGAGCGGCGCGAAAATTTTGAGTATTATGCCCTGGGTTGCTTTCTCATCAATGCGTCGCATTGCGTATGGTGCGGACCTCTAAAATTGCTATATTGTGCGTTTTAAAGTGCGGGGAAAAAGTGCTAAAGTGAACTATTTTCACAATAATATAGGAAAGTAGCAACATAACACATAAATGCGCCGAGGAACTGACCTATTTTTTCCCTAACCCGCATATAATTGAATTTGTAGTTAAATTGCGCTGCGGAGCGGCGCGAAAATTTTGAGTTGTATTCCCTGTACAACTGTATTCTTACTGTCGAAAGGCCCAAGGTCCCTTCAGATCGTCTAGGGGCCCCTCTGACCTTTTCTACGCCCTTCCGACCTGTTCAGGGACTCATCTGAGATCCGCGAAGCGAAAAGACATGATGTGGAGTGGGTGATATATATATAATACAAAGAGGGCTTACTCTACAGGAAAAAATAAAATCGGATCTTTCGGGTATATTGTAGCACCCTGACGAAGGGTGTTACAATATACCCGAAAGCTCCGCTTTTAATATTTGTATTGTGGAGTAAGTCCTCTTTGTATTTAATCTTCATCTGGGATCTCTACGTGCTTTGATCCTTCCGGTCTCACCAGAGACTCCTCTGACCTTCCAAGAAGCCCCTCTTGTGTGTCAAGGGGCCCATTCAGCCTGTTCAGAGGTCCTTCCGACCTGGCCAGGGACTGCACTGGCTGCTTTGTCGCCCTGCCGACATGCTCAGGGGCAGGAGCGGCGGATTGCGGGGCGCAGGGTACCCAAAATCCCCCTCAAATTAAAATCCTGGGGAGGGGAAGGGTCATGTTGCCCCCAGATTGAGCAGGCTAAAATCTGGGGGGGGGGGCAAAACTACCCTTTGCCCCCCAGGATTTTCGACTGGGGGGAATTTTGGGTACCCTATCCCCGCAATCCGCCGCCCCTGCTCAGGGGCCCCTCCGACCTGCCCAGGGGCCCCTCCAGTCTGGCTAGGAACTCATCCGGCATGTTCAAGGGGCCTTCCGACCGGTCCAGGGACCCTTTCGGTCTAGCCAGGGGCCCCTCTGACTTGCCCAGGACCCCTCCGATCGGCCGAGCGACTCTTCTGGTCGACCTGCGCTGGCTGCTTTGTCGCCCTGCCGACATGCTCAAGGGACCCTCCGACCTGCCCTGGAGACCCTCCGTGCTGGCCAGGGGCCACTTCGGCATGTTCAGGGGCCCTTCTTAACCGCACAGGGGTCCTTTCGGTCTAGTCAGGGGCCCCTCCGATCTGCGAAGGGGCCCTTTTAACTTTCCAGGGGCCTTCTGGTCTCTCCAGGGGCCCTTTAACCTTCTAAGGGGCCCTTCCGACCTAGCAAGGGACTGCGCTGGCTGCTTTGTCGCCGACATGCTCCGAGGACCCTCCGACCTACCCTGGGGCCCCTCCGTGCTGGCTAGGGGCTCATTCGGCATGTTCAGGGGCCCTTCTGACCCACCAAAGGGCCCTTTCGGTCTGGTCAGGGCCCCTCTGACCTGCACAGGGGCCCTTATGACCTGGCAAAGGACTGCGCTAGCCGCTTTGTCGCTCTGTCGACATGCTCAGGGGCCTCTCAACCTGCCCAGGGGCCCCTCTGTGCTGGCTAGGGGCCCATTCGACGTGTTCAGGGGGCCCATTCGACGTGCTCAGGGGGCCCTCTGACCTGCTCAGGGGCCCTTTCGGTCTGACCAGGGGCCCCTCTGACATGCACAGGGCTCTTTTGAACGTCCAAGGGGCCCTCTGGTCTTTCAGAGAGGGCCCTGGTGGCCCTAAAGGGCCTCTGAAGTCCTCTAAAGTCTCTAAAGACCACGCTTCGTGTAGTAAAGGGCCTATGATACCGCGCTTCGCGTGGTCTCGTCGGCCCTCCTGGCCTCCAGGGGGTGGGGGGGGGGGGGGGGGGCGCCCCCGCCGCCCTCCCCTTGGCTACGTGCCTGTGCCTGTGTATTTATTATAATCCGGAATGCCACACCATCACCACAAGGAGGCTTCCATAGAACGCATATATCCTAAACACGTGCATTCAGATGGTTTTCGGAAGATTTGTAGATGCCTAAATATTATTTAAAGGGATTATACGGGTTTCCGTCCTGAAAGGAAATACACTCTTTTGCAGTTGTATGAGCTTTAAAAACGTTTAAGACATATAACAGCGACCTCAATGCTCATTTAGTCCATTATTTCAGCAATTATCAGCGTTATAACTTTGGCGTTTTTCGAGACTTGTATCAGATAACGAGTACTTGATCGGCATAACTGTCCACCACTTTTATCTTAGAATCTAAATCTGAGAGTTTTAGAGTTTTGAATTATCTGCAAGTATCTGCACTGGATCACAAAATGATTATGGAATTAAAAATTTACCGGACTCTTTATATCACACTGTTCGTTCAAGTTTTATGATTTTCTTATCTCTGGCCGGAAGCGTTGAGAATTTGGTGGTGGCGTATCTTTTAATTTTGGCATGAAAATTCATGAAAAATAACGAATTTTATGAGACAAACTTGGTAACTGCTGCTGTCGTTGGAACAAAACAAGTTTATTTTTATCTCTCAAATATTGCTTATTTTACCGGAAATATGCCATAAGTGAGGTGTTTTTATTAGCATAAAAGAGGTGACTGGCTCTGCCTCAGCCGGACCTGCAGAAAGTACGCGGTGGCATCACCGCGCACTTTGCAATGTCCTTACGTGCAGAAGAGGTAATTTCCAGAAAAATGTGGCTACCGTGGGACTTCTACCACCTTCATAAGAACGTTTTACTATGTAACTCAATTATTCTGCGAAAAACCCGTATACCTAATCCCTTTAACCCTCGCCCGGGTAGGGGGTGGATGCCACCCCCTCGGTTTTTCTAGAATAACTCGCGTAGTTTCCAACTGATTGAGATGGAACTTTCAGTACCCTACTATTTACATTTTTTACACATACTCTGCAATTTGTAATTTCTAACCCACATGACCCGTAAACTTATGACCTGTTTCTCAATGTCATGTCAGGCGCAACTGGCGTCCCTCAGTATCGATGCTTGTAACTTGTGCAGTTTCCGAGTGTTTGTTGTTCAGGAGCATATACACAGGTGTTTCCAGGTGACAGTTGTTGTTTCCACTGAGATTGTGATCTCGACAGACCTTTTCAGAGGTCAACTGAGGTGATTGACCTCCGATGACCTCAGATTACTTTGTGGGGCTTCTGGCGGTTTCTAGGACATTTTGTGACGCTGATTGCAAATTTGGGATCCATTTTACATAATTATATGTTCCACTGGGGTCACGCACTTCCACAGGTCAACCGAGGTCACTGACCTCAGATGACCTGACATGAATTTTTCGGCATTTGGCAGTTTTTAGGACATTTTGTGACGCTGATTACGAATTTGGCACCCATTAAGCATTATGATATGCTTATTCACGATTCTAGCTCGATAAAATTAAATTTATACGCATTTACAATTTTGATGACTTTTGGGTCATTGACATGGCCTCAGAGGTCACCTAACAACCCAAGACTTTCAAATTGGATATAAGCGGCTTTCCTTCGTCACAAGCAATACGCTCGTCTTTGAATCGAAGCTCTAGCTCAATTAGGGGCGAAACGCTAGGGGGGGATCGTACCCCTACCCGAACACGTAGGGATTTTGTCCTACCCGGGCGATGGTTAAAGCAGTGAATAGTAATGGGTCATTATACGCAATTATGTCTGAAGCTTTCATGTCTATTGTGCATTGTAACAGGCGTAAAAATGACTGCCAACGAGTAGTTAATGTAATTTGTACGTTAGTATGAAAGGACATTGTTTGAAAAACCGAGAGGCAAACGTAACGTTGGCAAACATAACAGCTCGATGTGAAACGAGGCAGGGCAGAGTCTTATTTCTCCCTTAAAACATTTAGCATAAATAACTATGCCATTGTTGTATACGGCTCTCCCTTGTCTTCCTGCCATCGATGGGTCAATTAAGTTGTTCAAACAAATCGTTTTTACTTCGGCAGGCCGAGGTTAGCGCAGATGGTAACCGCATGTCGGCGTTTAGGTTTCGGTGAAGCTCGTTAGACATCACTCGGCGGCAATCAAGCCTAGGCGTCTGGCTGATGATGCGCCTGTTATCTATTAGCCTCACAGCTGCGACTCTTTCCGCGTGAGCGTGCCAAGGTCAACATGTGTCAGCCGCACCCCCCCCCCCCCCCCCAGCCCCTCCCCTCCCCAGACTCCGAGCTATCGCCCTCCCTCCACCGTGACCCGAAATCCACAGCCATTGCCGTCAAACGACGAATACGTCATCTTCACGAAAAGGCAGCGGTGGCGAGCATCCACTTTCCATTAGACTTCCATTCTTAGCTGCGTTTAAGAAGTACTCCCAGTGGTTTGGCTCGTCTGTCGACTCGCCAGGTGACCTGACATGACCCTGGCGTGACCTGGTGGGTGACCTCGCGGGCCGCTGGCAGGCCACGCGGCGCGGCCAGCCGTTGGCGCCCGTCGACGGCCAGGAATAGTCAAGCGTCGTGCTGCGAGTCAGTTGTGCCGCAGCGTCGACCGCCCGGCGACCGGGGGCGAGCGCAGAGTCGACGGTGACGGCAGTGTCGGCTCGCCGCGCCGTCGGAACCGTCGCGCGGTGTGGAGCCGGTGGGGTTCAGTTCCCGATCGTCGGTCGCTCAGCGCGCGTGGTGGCGTGGCGGCGTTCCTCGCGGCGTGCCTCGAGACGTGCCTCAAGGTCGGACTGCACGTAACGGATCGTTTGGCACGCACCGCAGGGTCAGGCCGCGCACGCCGGGCAGTGTTCGGCACAGGTAGCGGCGAGACGCTCCGTCCTGCCGCCGGCACTCGCTAATAGACGGTCATCAGCGGTGTCTCACTTAGCCGCACTGGCTCCAATTACACTGGTGTTCCCTTGGTAGCTTGGTAGCCCACGCTTGTTTCGACTTTCGAGTCAACTCTAGTCCCGGGCTCGGTCCCGGTCCCGGCGCAGGACCCACCATGGTGGAACTGAGAGCTCACAGTGCGGAGCGGGGTGGTCTGGAGTCGCCCTCCGGCGGCGGCATGGTGTCGCGACAGACCAGCAGTGTCGGAAGGCGGAAACGGGGCCGCCGCTCGCGCTCGGCGCCCCGCCTGCCGGACGCCAACAAGCCGAAGAAGCAGAACAAGTACCTGGACACGGCGAGCAGCTCCATCAGCTCTCTGCCGAGCCGGATACAGCTCACCATGCTCAACAGCGGTCTCATACCGATCGGTGAGTGATATTACGGCAATATTGTCCCGTCTTCCTCTCGCTGACCAGGCTCAACAGCGGTCTCATACCGATCGGTGAGTGATATTACGGCAATATTGTCCCGTCTTCCTCCCGCTGACCATGCTCAACAGCAGAGGCAGTCACAGTGGGGGTGGGGGCATCCAACCATTCCCCCCCCAAATGCACATGAGGGGGGGGGGTCTCCCCCCCCCCCCTCCCCAGTCACTTCGGGTCCAGGTGGGCCCTTAGGTCCCGCCTGGGCTCCAGGTCAGAATGGGCCCTCAAGAGGTCAGAGAGGAGGCCAACTGCCAGAATGGCCCATGGATGCTAAAGCGAGTCCTCTTGAGGCCATAGTGGGCCCTCTGGAGGTCGGATAGGGCCCTCTGGAGGCCAAAGCAGGCGCCTTGTAGTTCGGAGTGGGCCCTCTGGAGGTCAGAGAGGGCCCAATGGTATCCCGAGGGCCCTCTGAAGCCAAGAGAGGGTCCCCTGAAGGCCAAAGGGGACCTCTGAAGGACAAAGCGGCCCTCTGAAAGCCAGAGTGGGCTCTCTGCAGGTCAGAATGGGCCCTCTGGAGTTCAGAGTAGGCCCTCTGGGAGCCAGAGGGGGCAAACTGGAGGCCAGAGTTGGCCCTCTAGAGGCAGGAGTGGGCCCTCTGAAAGCCAGAGTGGGTCCTCTGGAGGGCAGATTGGGTCCTCTGGAGGACAGAGTGGGCCCTCTGGAAGGCAGAGGCCCTCTGGAGGTCAGAGTTAGCCCTCTGGAGGCAGGAGTGTGCCCTCTGGAGGTGGAGGCCACATGGGGCCCTCTGGAGGCCGGAGTGGGCCCTCTGGAGGTCAGAGTGGACCGTTTGAAAGCGAGAATGACTGTCGTAAAGCCAAAGGGGATCCTCTGGAGGTAAGAATGGGCCCTCTGAAGGCGAGAATGACCGTCGTGAAGCCATAAGGGCCCTCTGAAGGCCAGAGTGGCCGGAGAGGCCGGAGAGGCCCCTCTGGAGGCCGGAGATGGCTTTCTGAAATCCAAAAGAGCTTGCCAGAGGGCCGCCTCTGCAGGCAAAGGGGACCCTCTGGAGGACAAAGGGCCCTCCGAAAGCCAGAGTAGGCCCTCATAGGTCCGAATGGGCTTCTATATGTCATAGTGGGCTCTCTGGAAGCCAGAGAGCGCCCACTGGAGGTCAGAGTTGGCGCTCTGGAGGCAGAAGTGAGCCCTCTGGAAGCCAGAGTGGACTCTTGGAAGGATGGATTAGGCCCTTTGGAAGCCAGGGCCCTCTAGATGTCAGAATTGGGCCTCTGGGGGCTGAGTGGGCCCTCTGGAGGTGGAGGCAGCAGTGGGCCCTCTGGAGGTAGAGGTCGGAGTGTGCCCTCTGGAGGTCAGAGTAGGCCCTCTGGAGGTCACATGGGGCCCTCTGGAAGCTGGAGGGGTCCTCTGCCTCTGGAGGTTACCGTCAGCATGGACCCTCCGAAAGCGAGAGTGGCCGTCGTGAAGCCAGAAGGGCCCTCTGGAGGTCAGAGTTGATCGTATGGAGGCAGGAGTGAGACCCTCAGACCCTCTGGTGGTGGGAGCCGGAGAGCGCCCTCTGAAGGCTAGAGTGGGCCATCTGAAGATCAGGGTGGGCTCCAGGAAGCCAGAGGAGGTTCACTAGTATTCAGAGGGACCCTCTGGAAGTCAGGGGGCCCTCCGGATGTCAGAGTGGGTCCTCCGGAGGTCAGAGTTGGCCCTCTGGAGGTCACAGCAGGCCCTATGGAGGCCAGATGGGCCCTATGGATGTCAGAGTGGGCCATCCAGAGGCAGGTGTGGGCCTCCCGAGGTCAGTGTGGGCTCCCTGGAGGCCACATGGGGCTCTCTGGAAGCCAGAGGTGGAACTGTGGAGGTCAGAGTGGGCGGGAGGTCAGGGTGGGCCCTCTTGAGGTCAGAGCGGGACTTATGGAGGTCGGATGGGCCCAATGGAGTTCGGAGTGGGCTCTCTGAATAAATACCCTCTCAAACCAGCAAAAGGCCCTGTCGGCGCTTGACGGCGCTTGCAGGCCGACCGAGGGCCCTTTTAAGCCTAGAAAGGGAATCACAGACCGTCATAAGGCTCTTAGATGCCTGATACCGACCCTCATCAGGCATAGCAACACCCTCGCAGGCTGGGCAAGGACCCTTTCAGGTCAATCAGCGGTCATTTTGAAGACGCTGAGGGCCCAATCGAAGTCACTTCGATCATGTTTTGGCTCAGGTCAAAATTAAGGTTACCGGAGGTCATCAAAAGTTAAATTTTCAAACTTTAGGACTTAGCTCCAGAAACTCAAAATATGGCCACTATGATAGCTAGGAAGAAACGATAAAAAACAATAAGATTTTAGGTCATGTTAACAGGGCTTCCGAGGCCACCAAATGTCATGCTGGCATTTTCTTGCAAGAAGTTTTCGTGCACGTTTTACCTAATGAGGATAGGGAAAAATGTCAACGCCATGGTGTTTGTCGTCGAGGCACTTCGAACTGTATTCACGATGACCGGATTGGGTCAAGTTCAAAAATTGACCTCAGGTCAAGGTCATTTGTGGACCCAGTAGGTAATGTTGCATATGGGGAGACGCATCTCAGGAAGACAAATACAGTAATGCGAATTGCACGTCTCTATATGCATTCTGTAAATAGTAATTGGCAAACAAGTGCTAGTGACCTCAGATGTGCTCAGCTAACCTTGCATAGGTCACTGAACAACAATTGCACCTGGGTCATGAGTGAGCTAAAATGAGATGATTCTGCAAGAATTGGCCTGATATTATTTAGTTAGTATTGCATATCCTCTGAATAGGAAGCATTCATATATTTTCCCATTGACTTGTAATGGGTAGGTCACGAAATTGACCTGCCCTTTGGTCACCGATATACAAATATCCGAGTTAAACGAATTGCCGATACCTATGCTCTGATTAACTTCTGAGTTTCAAATCGTTCGATCAACCCCGTGACTTTGGCACGACCGCAATTATTTTTGGAGGTAAGATCACTCGACGTAACCTGATGACCTGACCTGAGATGACCCGAGGTAAAAAATACACCATATGTGGATAATTGATGCCCGAAGACCCATGCCAATTTCGGTGGCACTGTACGCCGCTGTTTTCCCCGCTATTCCCGAAAAACCTCAGGGGGAGTAAAAATGACCCACACCAGGGCGAAGGTCAATCGGTGGCAGCGTTTTGGATTAGAAGAAAGTTTTGCATCGTGATCTCACGGAAATGCCGGTGGCGATAACTCAGTAACTGTTCCAGCAAGGGAGCTGAAACTTGCCACAACGTGATTCAGTGCCTCATATACCCACATAGGCGTAGGAACAAGGGGGGCTCTTTTGGCCAAATTTTTGGCTAAATTATTGTATTTTTGTCGTGATGTTGTTATGGCAAAAGGTTCGCCAAGACTGGAAGAGCCCGAATATGCAAAGAAATATTGCATTCTCTCAATACGAGATCAAAGTTCGGTTTCTCTCAATACGAGATCAAAGTTTCACTGCCCCCCCCCCCCCCCACACACACACACACAGTTTTCGTGACGTTCCTACGTCCCTGTTAATACCCATGACAACAGAGTTTTATTGAAACCTGAAATGCAGTGCGTTTTGGCCCTGCCGATCTGTCTTGGAATACCCAATGCCTGAAAATACCCTCTCAGACCGTCTGAAGGCCGCTTTCAGACCGACATAAGCCATAGGGTTTAAAAGCCCTAACAAGTTTAAAAACCAAACCTCAGGTGTAAAAATACCCTTTCAAATCAGCGTAGGGCCCCTCGCACCAACCGAGGACCCTTTTGCCAAGTTGCCCCCCCCCCCCAAGGCCAGGGCTGCGACCGCCCCTGCAGCGATCTCATACCGATCGGTGAGTGATATTACGGGAACATTGTCCCATCTTCTTCCCAGGTCAGCTAAAAGCTGGTGCAGCTGAGTCTCGTTAGCTTGGCTGATCTGGTGTAAGAGTGCTGAACGCTTATAACTATGCATGTTAAAGGCAAATATTTATATTTTGATCTATTTGTTTTGTATTACCTTATGCAACATGTAAAGGTATTCAATTGATCGAGTCTCAATTAAAAAATTAAATCAACTTTTCCTATTTCGAAAACTATTTTTGGGGGAAATAAAAAAAGTGCATATTTCGGAGTTCATGATCGGTGTTTTCCCTTCACTATTGGGAGCGTGAAATATCTGGCGCTTTTGTTTCAATCTGTTCAACGTTGAATACCTCTCGTTGAATTACCTCTCAACAAATCGTATACACTAAATACGTCGTCGTAGGGGCCAAGTTAAACCGCCGAATTCATCACCGTTTTATGAAATGTTTATTGATTGATTATGGTAAAACTGTTCAGATAAATGTTTCATGTGTGCATTGTAATATATTAAATACCTGTATGTTGAAAATGCATGGGATTTTCGTTTTTTAATGAGTCTAGAACCCTAAATAGGTGGCCGTCCGGAGCCAAACTAAACTGCCGATTTCAATGCACTTTGTGAAATGCTTGTTGATGGTTCATAAAAGTTTGGTACATATTCGCAAATGATAAAGTGCAGGAAACATATTACATATCTTCATGATAAATAACAATGCGTAGGAAGGCTAATTTTAGCTTGGACAGTGAGTGAATTCGTTGCCGAGTACTTGCTGAGTTCCGACCGTTACAAGCGTGGAACGCTTACCAACTTTAACTTGAAATAACTTCGGCTAGGGACATTTCTATGCAAAATGGGATTGGATTAACTTGTAAGTTGAGTGCTTCTTCCCATTTCAAGTGCTAACACCATTTTTTACGGAAAAAATCATTATTTCCCTTTAACGATGTTTCGGCTTGGCAATGACGCTGTTAGCCGCCTGGGAAAACAAATCAGCTACCCGTGTGGCTGGGATGATGACCCGTGTGGCTGTGTGACCCGTGTGGCTGGGATGATGACCCGTGTGGCTGTGTGACCCGTGTGGCTGGGATGATGACCCGTGTGGCTGTGTGACCCGTGTGGCTGGGATGATGACCCGTGTGGCTGTGTGACCCGTGTGGCTGGGATGATGACCCGTGTGGCTGTGTGACCCGTGTGTCTGGGATGATGACCCATGTGGCTGTGTGACCCGTGTGGCTGGGATGATGACCCGTGTGGCTGTGTGACCCGTGTGGCTGGGATGATGACCCGTGTGGCTGTGTGACCCGTGTGGCTGGGATGATGACCCGTGTGGCTGTGTGACCCGTGTGGCTGGGATGATGACCCGTGTGGCTGGGATGATGACCCGTGTGGCTGTGTGACCCGTGTGGCTGGGATGATGACCCGTGTGGCTGTGTGACCCGTGTGGCTGGGATGATGCAGCACTGAAGCAATGCCATGGTTCGGTCTGAACTGTGGGAGTATGATCCGAAGTTAACAAGCATTTCGAATCATAGTTATTTCGTAAATTATTGTTTATCAAGCCTAGAAACGGTGAAATGAAAGAGCAAAGCACAAAAGCCTGAGTTGTTTTGCAACTATGAGGAGACGTCTGCTTTATGATGTTCTATACAATTATAAATGCATGATTATTTCATTTGTATTTTGTTTCAAAACTGCGAATAAGTTTGTGAACAGTCAACAGTGCAGTGCAGTGCAGTGACAAGGCAATATTGTTACACAATTATGTCTGGCAAGCATTGTTTACCTCACTTCAATACCATGGCCCGTGGCTATACTGGTCTCGTCTTTCGGTGAAGCAGACTGATTAATGTCAGCATTACATTTATTTTGTAGCGTGACTCACAATAATACACCCACAAACACTGGCAGATATCACTGTTAGGAATGATTGTCTGACGTGAATTAGGCAGTCTTGAGGCGAACAACAGTGGATATCACTGACATGATGAAGACTCTCTGCTCTTCTCAGTTCCCACTGTCCAACACCAGAACAGGCAAAGCTGGTCACGCATTGTTTACTGTCCAAACGTTGCTATTTATTGCTCACAGAAGCACTACTGTTATCGTCCATTCACCAGAATTGAGCCATAAGGATACTTATTCAGGGCCGTTTCTCTCAGGACCGCCCACAGCGGCTTTTGGGCGATTCGAATCAACGCAGTCCTACATGAATCCACTCATTCTGAATCCGTTTGGTTTCAACATTTGTGTGCATACTGCCGGTGTCAGAAACAAAACTTCTTATTAAAAATATTATCATTGTATTCTATATCCTTTTTTTCCTCAAAACTGTGCTATTCATCATCTGAATTCGGTCTTATCTGTAGATTTTGGCACTCGGGCCACTACTATAAATACACCCGGCATTGAAGAATGGGGCCATTCTACCGATGGTTTGACAGTCTGGGCCTGAGTTGCAGTTCATCGTCACCGGCACACAAATCTCCTTCATCATCATGGCTTATTTCAGTGTGAAATGATTTAGGTATGTCACAGAGTCAACAGTATGGTGATTTTATATTCATTTACCATTCCATGTTCAGAAACAGAATAAAGTGATCTTCACATTTTCTTTCTCCAGGTAACATTTTTGTGATCATCGACTCAGACTCAGACGTATATTAAAGTGATCCACAACAAGCGTGTGGCTGTTACCACGTCTCGTCGGAAGATAAAAGAAGGTCGGTCAGGCGGATGTGCAACACGGTCACTCACACATTCATACAGGTCAAAATGAAGCACATCACAGTCACATACGGGCCCGGGAAACGGCTAATGGGAGTCAGTCGGGCGCGGCAGGCTGAGCCGACAGGTGTCGCCTTAGGCGGCGAGCAAACGGCGGCGTGGGAAGCTCCAGCAGATCTGGGGACAATAGTTGTGCAGTGCCGGACCGCGACAGCTAAAGCGCCTCTTCCCCATCTCAGTGCGCGACCGGGGCACAAACAGATCGCAGTCCTGGCGAGTGGTCCTGCCTGACACTTCCCGCACCTCACGCATCTAAGCCACAGTGGCGAGACCCGCGGCTAGCTCCTCAGGTTCGCCGAGACGACGCACTTTGTGTGTCAGACACAGTGCGGTACAAGACCAGGTTCTCCGCGCCGAGCCAACCCAGCCTCTCAAGCAGGTCCGATACATGATCAAACTTTTTGCGGCCGAAAATCACTTTTGCCCCATAGTTAATATATATTTGTTTTAATTCGAGACAGGTTCTTCCGTGAATCGTTACCATATATGGTGATAGAGTATCGGACATGCGAGAGAACCAGAGCGTTGACCAGCACGGAGATGACGGACGATGGCAGGCGGCTCCTAAGATGTGATAGACCACTGAGAATGCCGAAACAGCGTCTAGTGACGGAGGTTACATGGGCGTCCCAGTTCAAAGTGCGATCGAAGGTGATGACGAGATTCTTAGTTTCCGAAATAGGTACGAGAGTGTGATCGCGAAATTTTACCGTAAAGTTCGGGGCATTGCGCAAATTTTGAGCGCTACCCAACAGCATCAGTTGAGTTTTCTCAGTGTTGAATTTTAAGCCGTTTTCACGAAACCAGATATCTAGAGAAGCAAGTGCACGTTCCATCTTACTCATGACGTTATTGAGCTCCGACTTCTTGCCACTGACTAAAATTTGTGTATCATCGGATACTGTATATACTACTACTACGTCCTCGGCGAACAAGCTGAGGTCGTTGGCGAAGACGCAGTAGAGCAGAGGGCCGAGAGCAGAACCCTGAAAAACCCCGATGACATTGGGAAGCGGAGCTAAAATTTGTGTGTTCCCAGAGCGTCAGTGAAGCTCACACTGAGTGTGATTTCGAAGATAATCAGAAAACCAAGTGATATAAATTCCGTAAATCTGCAACTTTGTCAATAATTTAGCGTGGTCTATCGCATCAAAACATTTGCTCAAATCCAGCAGGCAGAGGAGGGACAGCTCTCCACGGTCGTCAGCGGAAATTATATGATGGGATATGGATATCAGGGCGGTTTCCGTCGAGTGACGAGGACGAAAACCGTGTTGAGTTGAGGAAATGAGGTGGTTTTGGGAGAGGTAATTGTAGAGCCGTTGATGGGTGGCCCGCTCTACAATTTTGGAGATCACTGATCGATCGATCGTCATCGATTCGATTCTGTGTCACCTCCCGAAAACGATTTTTTTTAAAATGTAAAGTACCTACTGCTTCCGCATTGATTCCTGAGTTCTGCTACCCTCTGTTATGTGAAATATGTTTTGCATGACACGTATTCATTTTGCACGTATGTAGCCATTAGTATGCCTACATCTGTCAAAATAAAACATATAGGCAATGATGGTGATGATAGCGAGCTGTGCTTTGACACATACTGAAAGCAGGAGCATCAGATGCATAATCCTTCAACTGTACTGTTAGTAACTGCATTCTGCTGGTCAAACGCTATTTTAGATATCCCTGCTAACTGTTGATTGCCGTTTACAAATGTATCAACTTTATTGAAAACATGTATCAGTTAGGTTATAGGTAAAATAAGAAAAATATAATCATTAAAGTAACCACTTATTTAATGGGTATCGTGTTGATGAGTGTAAGAAGTATTGTAAAATAGCCAAAGTGGCTGTAAGCTCACTATAACATGGCGTCATGTGACCCTGTGAAAATGGTAACAAACGATATACCGCACATTTTGTACCATGAGTATGGCCATCCAGCCCCCACCGCACACCAGGGCACATGACACTATAACATGGCGTCATGTGAGACTGTGAAAATGGTAACAAACGATATACCGCACATTTTGTACCACGAGTATGGCCATGTTACTGTCATATTGTCGTCCCTTCGATTTATCTTTGAAATAGTGATGCTGGTACAATTTTTACGTTAGTTTCACCTTGATGAATGTTGGATAAGTTGTGTTATTGTACAGCCTGTCGTTTAAATAAATTATTTTTGCAGATATAAAACATAAAAGAATATGCGCTGAATTCGAAATGCGGTAGGTTCCTTCTCACATTAGTGTTGTGTCGTTTGTAGTTGTTAGACATAGTTCACGACATTGTGCAACAATTTGCAGTTGCGGGTATAGCTTGCATTACTGAAGCTGCATTTAACTACTCAATTTGGTTGATTTACAGCCGAAGAAGACAAAACTATTCGCGCTATTCCAAGGAAGCCAATCGAGAAGGGCAACTTCGTCAAGTATTGTGAACAGCACAGGAAGTATCCAATACTCTTCAAAGTTGAATTTCAGGTAAGAACAGCACATTTCTCTTCTGTTATGTTTTATGCGTTTATGATCGACGGGCATGTTGATTTAAGACAAATATGTTGGTCCCTACAGATCGGAGTGTGTTAGAACTGTAGGTGTAGAGTCTCGACGTTTAGCGTTCACCGTTTCCACACCTGCCCCATTCCTTTATAGTCAAATGCAACCAAATTGCTATTGCATTTTTTAATCTGCTATTTTTTTAGTAACACAAGCAACCATATCGTTAATTAATTGGGAGTTGGTATGCGTTACGTGCGATAACACTCCCTTGCTCACGACGGCACATTACAAGCGACACATTTCCCGACTTATTTGATACCACCAACAGCAGACCTTTTCGCCCCTCTCCCTGACGCCGAGTCGCAGTGCGCCACATTGGAACCTCAGGAAATGTCACGTTCGCTGTTGTTACGTCTAACGTAACAACAGCACTACGCACTAGTAACTACGCCCAATGTCACCAATTACCAGCACCACAAACGCCTTGGCACCCAAACACCGCCACATGTCGAAACAGCCCGCTAACAATGCTCACCGCCGGCGGTCGGGCCCGGAAGTGGCCGTTTCCGGTGCCTCAGGGTCTAATTAGCGGCGGTTGGCGGGCTCACTCGCCACACCCCGCCGGCCGTCTACGGCCGAGCCGCGCCAAACGACTTTGGCAGCCGGTCGCGTCCCGCCAAGCCCTAGTCTTTGGTGTCCCGCGAACCCGTCTGCCGCGGTGGGCTGGGAAATATTACCGAAAAACGGTCTAGTCTGGGCGTATCCAGGGCAATTAGGCTCATGACATCTAGGCGTTTTCGTTTATAGATGAGAGGTGAGAGAGTAAACAGTGGAATATCAGGACCCACGCTAAGCTAAGCTTGTTGCGCGGGCCCTGCCTGACCCCACCATCCGATCGCGCAATTCCTGGGTGAATTCCAGTTACCGGCAGAATTTAGATAAGACTCCAGCCACAATGTTACCACTATCGCATGCGCATACCTTGCAATGATCTCATAAGATATCATTCCGCGTGAACCATTTTTCTCTAATCAAGCGTGTTATTAACCCCGTCAATAGCCGCTTGTACAGCCTTCCCCAGTATACCGGAGCGACGCCCCTGTTCCCGGTGGTCGTCGTGCGGCGGTGGCTCCTGTTGACCTGAGGCCGCCGCCCCGACTGGCTGACCTGCCGCTGTGCTGTACCGTGAGTACGTCACCGGTGGCGGCCGGCGGCGGCGGCGGCGGGCATGCCGACCTTGTTTGCATTGGCTGCCCGCCGGGGTCACGATGCCAGCGACCGCGCCGCGCTGGGACAGAGTCGGCCGCGAGCCCGCGCGCGCGCGCAAATACAGAGACATGCAGACACACATACATCAACACACGCGCTCACGGCGCACACAGAGGCACCGGAGACAAAGTGGAGACTATGCATTACTGTGTGGTATGCAGTTCCGGTATTTCCTCCCGAGAGCGTGTAATCTTTCCAGAAAGCTAGTAAATGTCCTACTAGTTAAATGGCATTCATTCCATGTCCAGATTCCCATCACATCCACTGATCGATGCATGCCTGATGGCCTGTAATTCGGACTCCTGTCATTGCTGTTATTTTAATACGTCTTGTTCTGATCATTTGAGGGGTTTAAAGGCTGAATTAACGACAGTTTGACTGAGTCCGGTTGTTCATTAGGTGAAAATAGAATAAGTACAAATACTCCACAGAAGGTAAACAAATAAACCAAGTTGTGGCGGCTGAGTGGGCCTGTCTCGGCGCGGTAGAGTAAGACTGATAACCACTTTTAGCTCGGTGGAGTGGAACTCACAGCCGTTTTCAGCTCGGTGGAGTGGAACTCAGAGCTGTTTTCAACTCGGTGGAGTGGAACTCAGAGCCGTTTTCAGCTCGGTGGAGTGGAACTCAGCTGTTTTCAGCTCGGTGGAGTGAGACTGAGCCATTTTTATATCGTCCGATTAAATATGTGTCCTGGTAGAAAGTGATAACAAATAAAGTGCAATGCAGGAAGTCAAAACAAAACCAATATACAAGAAAAAGTCAACTAGGATAATAGTCGAGCAATGGAAAGTCGAATAAAAAAGTTATAGAATGAGTATTGAATACAACATAGAACAGTATTGATCGATGGTAGAGCCAACACGGAAAGGGTTGAAGGACAAAAAGCGACGGTCTAACATGAATTTAACTTCCGCCATGCAGCCATGCCCTTGCCATGCACATACTTTGAATTGTTTTTTTTTACTGGCCGTTTTCACGAAGGATTATTGCGCTGAAAAGTTTCTGAAAGATTCTGAAAGTTTTGATAAACTACACAGCTTTAACATGCGATTTTTGGCTAGAAATGTATCTCCTGATTTTGTAATCAATATCACTAATTTTATAGCCTGTCTGTGTCCTGTCTGTGTCTGTCTGTGTCCTCACTTCTTTAGCCACACGCACAGCACAGACAGCAGCACCGGTGACGGTGCAATTTTCACACACGACAGCTTCAAGCTTTGTGACGATCCACGGCAAAAAATAAAGTCGCTCCGATGCCGGTGTCGGTCACAGCACGCGCCAGAAGGGGACATGCTTTCCCTTTCTGGCAATGATAAATCCGATCCAAATAGCCGGCGCTCGAAAAAGCTTTTAGCATTAGCTCGATGCTATTGGTTCCAGGGACCTCAGCTGAGCGGGGCCGCTAAATAAATAAAACGCTGTAATACCTGTTTTGGTCGGCGTAAGTTAACGGCACCACCGACGCCAACGGCGTCGCCTCTTCGCGCAGCGAAGCAAGCGGGGACCGCTTGTATGTTGCTAAGAATACAATATGTTGACAAAATTGCGGTTTGGTGGTAATAAGCAAGATTAGTATTGATAGATTAGTTTAGTATTGATATATTATTGATAGATTAGTATCAGATAGATTAAGATTAGTATATCACTAATTTTCTAGCCGTACGTCTGTCTGTTTGTGTGTGTGTCCTCGTTGCTTTAGCCACACGCACAGCACAGACGGCAGCATGGATGACGGTCAAATTTGCACACACGACAGCTTCAAGCTTTGTGACGATCCACGGCAAAAAATCAAGTCGTTTCGATGCCGGTGTCGGTCACAGCACGCGCCAGAAGGGGGCATGTTTTCCTTCTCTCGCAATGATAAATCTGATCCAAATAGCCGGCGCTCGAAAAAGCTATTAGCATTAGCTCGATGCTATTGGTTCTAGGGACCTCAGCTGAGCGGGGCCGCTAAATAAATAAAACGCTGTGATACCTGTTTTGGTCGGCGTAAAGTTAACGGCACCACCGACGCCAACGGCGTCGCCTCTTCGCGCAGCGAAGCAAGCGGGGACCGCTCGTATGTTGCTAAGAATAAAACATGTTGACACAATTGCGGTTTGGTGGTAATAAGCAAGATTAGTATTGATAGAATCATTCTGCAATTTTTCAGGAAGATTCTATCAATACTTATCTTGCTTATTACCACCAAACCACAATTTTGTCAACCTATTTTATTCTTACCAACATATTACAAAATTATTAGGGACATTTCTAGCCAAGATTCGCATGTAAAGTTGTGTAGTTTTTCAAAACTTTCAGAATCTTTCAGAAGCTTTTCACCGCCATAATCCCTCGTGAAAACGGCTACTTATTTTGTTTTCTCGCCTGACTCTTCCCATTTGATTCTGTATTCTTTTTTACCGGGAACCGAGCGAGCTCCCTCCCGCTGTGATCTCGGAAAACGACGCACTTTCGTCGACGTCCTCAGTCCTGCCGGAAACACCATGCACGATCCAGATATAGCGCAACTGCGCCTTAATGTTGGGCGGCGTAGTTAATGTCGCCTGTCGTGCTCCAAATGCAGCCGGCTATGGCTGGGTTCCGTTCAGACAGCCCGATGTTTAGTAACTGGCGGGCCACCACTGGCTTCAGTTGAGGTCACCAGAGGTTCTTCAACTGAGCCCGGTCACGGCTGGGCTCAGTTGAGGTCACCTGAGCTTCTCCAACTGTTTCGGGCCACGATTGGATTCAGTTGGGGTCACCAGAGGCTCTTCAACTGAGCCCGGTCACGGCTGGGCTCAGTTGAGGTCACCTGAGCTTCTCCAACTGTTTCGGGCCACGATTGGATTCAGTTGGGGTCACCAGAGGTTCTTCAACTGAGCCCGGTCACGGCTGGGCCCAGTTGAGGTCACCAGAGCTTCTCCAACTGCTTCGGGCCACGACTGGCTTCAGTTGAGGTCACTGCGAGGTTCTTCAACTGCGCCCGGTCACGACTGGGCTCAGTTGAGGTCACCAGAGCTTCTCCAACTGCTTCGGGCCACGACTGGCTTCAGTTGAGGTCACTGCGAGGTTCTTCAACTGCGCCCGGTCACGACTGGGCTCAGTTGAGGTCACCAGAGGTTCTCCAACTGCTTCGGGCCACGACTGGCTTCAGTTGAGGTCACTCCGAGGTTCTTCAACTGCGCCCGGTCACGACTGGGCTCAGTTGAGGTCACCAGAGCTTCTCCAACTGCTTCGGGCCACGACTGGCTTCAGTTGAGGTCACTGCGAAGTTCTTCAACTGCGCCCGGTCACGACTGGGCTCAGTTGAGGTCACCAGAGGTTCTTCAACTGCGCCCGGTCACGACTGGGCTCAGTTGAGGTCACCAGAGCTTCTCCAACTGCTTCGGGCCACGACTGGCTTCAGTTGAGGTCACCGCGAGGTTCTTCAACTGCGCCCAGTCACGACTGGGCTCAGTTGAGGTCACCGGAGGTTCTTCAACTGCTTCGGGCTATAACTGGATTCAGTTGAGGTCGCTTGAGGTCCTTCAACTGCGCCCGGTCACGGCTGGGCTCAGGTGAGGTCACCTGACATCTTTCAACTGCGGTGCTTCAGTAGAGGTCACCTGATCCGAACAGCCGCGGTAACCCGAGGAGCCGTCTCGCTGCACATGGTGCCGACATGTTTACTCTGGACCTGCCCCAGCAGCGCTGCCGACTCGGTGGGGCTACTGATAAGTTGACCGAACAGGCCTCTGTGCCAGAGGGAAGAATCACTCTGATTCTCTGCAACGCCCGATTGCGAAACAGCGAAGGTGTGGCATGTGTGGTATCCCGGGTATTCAGGGCACTTAAATGATGGTATGTTTTGCCAATTTATCTAGAGTTTGTCCCTGTTTTGTCGGCGTCCGGTCTGCTGTAAGTTTCTGTACTGAGCATCCAGCAACACAACACCATAACATCGTGTGGTATGTCACAGCCACCGGACAAGTCTTTCGCTCTCAGGGCCGTAGCGATATTCGCAAACACAATTCAACAGATGACTATATTTTACGCTCAAATGTACCTAAACACTCCGCATACCTTCTACCCCAGGATCTGTTGTGGTGTAGCTCCCACCTGTATTCTATAAATACGGTGCGAAACAGCACATGCCTCCTCTGTGTATTTTGTCTCTCCCCAGCGCGGCGTGACTCCTCGTACACACACACTCCCCACTGTTGGCCGGGTGACTCACGGGTTCCGGCGCCTCACTACATCTCGTCGCACCTTTTCTGGACCGCGCCGCGTTTGTCACAACAGCGCTGGTCCGATGACGTCAGCAGCGGCTGTCCCGCCGCGCTGACGTCACCGAAATGGGCATTATTTCCGGAGGGCATTATTGTCCACCCGCCACTCAATATCGTCGCGTCGCGGATGACGGATTCCGCAGGCCTCCAAAACTCTCACCGCTCGGTGCTTATTTTCGCGGCCTTCTATCGTCGCTTGAAGAAGCTGCTCCTCTGTATTCGGGCTCAAAGTCGGCGTCTTCTGGGCGATCACAAACAAACGGGATCGTGTTCGCGAGCCAGTCATACCTGCACTGGACACAGTG
>JAXIVJ010014576.1:0-34016 GCA_036785665.1 Chirona hameri
GAACACAGTCCAATATTAAGCAAATCATAGCACACCTATCTTTGATCGCCTACGTCAATCTGTCTTGCAGAATTCCGGCTGCCTACACGTAGTAGTCAATAGTCGTGCAGGAATGGCGCACTGTTGGGCAACCTTTGATCTCAGAAATTGTATCCGTCGAAAGGATCGCCGAAAATGCTCGACATTTGTGCGCGGAACTCAACATGTGCGCTCGGAAGTCCAGAGGAGGCCGATATCAATCTCTAGTCATATCGCGGCGTGTTCTCCGCGGTGGCCTGACTGCATGCGAATTGTCCGGTAGGCTGTGGTCTATCGCGACCCAACGACCGATCAGCCGGCGGCAGCGACTGAGCTCCGCCGGCCGCGCGACGCCTGCCGCCATCTACAAAATGGCGGCGGCAGCGCCGGCCGGCCAGCCGCAGTGGTCCCCGTCACTACTGCTGCGTCTCCGCTCGCCCAACGGCTCACTGTTCCAACTTCCAGGGGACTCCGCCATAGGGGGAGGGGGGGGGGATTTTTCACCTTTAACATTACGCCTATATGGGCGTTGCATGAAAAGAATCGACTTCATAATACCTCTGTCCCCCCCTATTTTCGGAACGTGGCGGAGCTCTTGCACTGTTCACGGTATGTAACATAAGTAAGTGTGTAACATAACATGTTATGTACAGCACAAATAGCTGGGTATGTTCAGGTCTCAAAGCGGCCACATCAGCTTCAAAAGTTCAATGGCATTTAATTGTCTTCGGTGTCATTTTTAATTCATCTGTCTCCCTGTATTTTGTTGGCCATTTATAATTCCTGCGCTGTAATCTTCTCACGAACGCTTTATGCTCAGCGAAGCAGTTTTTATATTCAGACATACGCTAGCCAAAAATAGCTCGTAATATGGGACGGAGTACATTGTAAGCAACATTCTCTTCAAGAACCGGTAATACTTAGATACAGCATATTTAAGCGATTTACTAGCTTCTAACAAGTGAAATACAAGCTATACCGCCGAAAGAGCCCATCGTTGGCAAGTACCGCCAGTTCTGTTGGCTGGTGTGCGCCGCGCGAGTCGCACCAAAAGTGGTGGTGTTGGTGATGGAAGATTGTCCCAAATTCGAGCTTCCGCTTCCGAGCTGTTGAGAGGGCCCACTCACCCCTATCATAATAATGCACCTTTCCGGCAAGACTTGTATGATAGTTTTGTTCTTGCTGGAGCGGGAGGTTCATGGGGGACTGGGGGAGTTCAACGACCGGACGAATTCCGAACATTACAACGTTACAGTTAAATATCACTTAGGCTGACGTCATTCCGATTAGGAAGCATATATTTGAGACGAGTACACGATTTAGCGAGGAAAGTAAGGTTGTGCAGCTACCAATTTGTATAGGTAGCAGTAAACAGACACAAATACTAAGCCATTTAATTATTTTCTTCCGCACTTACCTTTTTTGCGTGATTGTGCCATACAAAATAACACTTCCAACCCTTTATTACGCAAATAAGACATACTAAGGTGATATTTTCGTTTTCGCTGACCTATTCTTAACACAACTTTTGGCTGCCCACGATCTTGCTGTGGGAGCCAAAGTAGCCGAAGATACTTCTGGCCAGGGTTCGTGTGGTGTCCGGACAAAATGGCGAATGTCATTTTGCCGAATGCAGATTGTCGAAGGACACTTTGACGACGTGTCTTTTTGTCGAAATTTGAATATGGCAAACGGCAAAATGGCGAATGCATTTTTGTCGAAATGCCTTTTTGCAGACGTGTCAAAATGTCGAAATGTCTTTTTGCCGACATGTCATTTTGTCGAAATGTCATTTTGTCGAAATGTTGAGAACAAAATATAAATGTTTTTGCCGAATGTCATTTTGTTGACATGTTAAAAGTAGAAATGTATTTTTACCGAATGCCACTTTGTCGACGTGTCCGACTGGTTATATTTGACTAAGGTACCTGTTGGTGTGCCGTGTTATCCAAAATATGGCACCACAGTATGACGTCACAGCGTCATATGGTAGCATCAGAAAACAGCGGCATTGTGCACCACGGCGACGTTTCCATATTTCTTCCGACGAAGCCGTTATTATTATTAATAGGTTAGGTTGCGTAGACACATCGGACAACTTATTTACGCCGCAGGGTTAGGTTTTGTCTACGAGATGGTCTGGGGAGGGGGGGGGGGGGCTGTCGCCCCCCCCCCCCGGTAGGGCCGCAGCGCAGCGAGCGAATGCGAGCGGAGCGTTCTAAACGTGGGTCCCTGCGACCGTAATTGCTGTAAAGGTTTGGTCAGGTTCGATTATGTTATTACAATTGTTTCCTGTCACACCCTGGTTAGGATTAACAGCTTGGTCGACATAAATATGGAAATGTGGTCGTGGTGCACAATGCCGCTGCTTTTCTGATGCTACCATATGCTGCCATAGTGTGCATATGCAACGCTGCCATATGCTATATATGCTATATGATATGCTTACATATGCCACGACAGATACATTAGTCAAAGATTACCCAACCTTTTCACACGTCGACAAAGTAACATTCGGCAAAAAGACATTTCGACTTTTTCACATGTCGGCAAAATCACATTTCGACCTTTTGACATGTCGGGAAAAAGACATTTCGACATTTTGACATGTCGGCAAAAAGGCATTTCGACAATTTGCATTCGCCATTTCGCCGTTCGACAAATTCACATTTCGACAAAAAGGCATTTCGTCACAGTGTCCTTCGACAATATGCATTCGTCACAATGACATTCGGCAAAATGACATTCGCCTGCATTTTTTCCTGTAACCTGGTGTACCGGTGTTGCGGCTAGAACTGGCTTTCTCGTCAGACCGCGAAGTTGTCCGTTCAGCAGAGCTCCGCAGAGGAAGCAGCCAACAACCTGTTGATGACGATACAGCAATTTGATATTATACTGCTTTCTTATTCAAGCAAGTATGCTTTATTGTCAATATTGAGACTGAGCAGCGGTGTCGATTTTTCTAAACGGTTTGAGGGGGGCGAATACACTGGCGGATCCAGCCCCTCTCCGTGGGAGGGGGGGGGGGGGGGGGGAGGGGTGCATCTTTTTGCGGCTAAAAGGTACCCCATGTTTTTCCTCTGCGGATTTGGGTGGGTCACATTATTTTGGTATTCGAGCTTAAGAAATTCACTTTTCAAATTCACAAAAATTGATTTTGTGGTGGATTTTTTTCTTCCAAAAAAAACAGTTTGTTTTTATTTTTGGGGGTCAAAAACACAAACTTTCGCGTATCCGAGATAGCCATTTTGAAGAGAATGTCATTTTCTTTCTTTCAACGCTTTTTGTTGTTGTGCAATTTGCTTTAAAACTCTACTTTCTACGATTGTTCAAACATTTATAATTTTTCCACCAAAAATGGCATGACATGACGTGAACGTCATTATCTCCCACAATACTATATCACTTTCATTGGAATTTGGTGAGAAGACGTATAATTTATGCAGCATAAGGTACTGACAGTTTGACGTTGACATCTATCATAGTTTTTAAAGTGTCCCTGGGGCTGTTTGAATTGCATCAGGTGCGCTGTTTTGTCTATCATTGAAAGCAAAGGATGCACACAAACTTCAAATTCAAAAAGTGCTCGAGAGAAGGGAAAAAACTTCCGTTTTCATGAAGTTTTCTCCTAAGATCATTGTTTTTCACTTTCAGTGCTGGGAACGCGCGGGGGGGGGATACTTGTATTGAATGCCCCTCCCAGATTCCTGGGGGGGGGGGGGCATTTGCCCCTGATGCCCCCCTGGATCCGCCAGTTCCAGCAATTACCGCCAAGGAGAGTCTCTGCCAGACACTTAATGGAATTCATTTTCCCATTTTACAAATTTGTATAAGCAATTGCGAAAGTTTTGTCATGCCGCGAAGCGGCGCGAAATTTTCCGTTTTTTTACTGTGGATAGCTGTGTTTTGTCTGCTGCGAAGACAATTTTTACGATTTTATGATAAATTGGGAACGCGCGGGGCGGGGGCACACTTGTATTGAATGCCTCCCTCCCCCAGATTTCTGTGAGGGGGGGATGCATTTGCCCCTGATGCCCCCCTCCCTCTGGATCCGCCAGTGGCCGAACAGGGACGGATCCAAGGGGAGCCATGGCTTTATCAGCGCCATGGCTTTACCGAAACCACCAAAACCGGCTGGAAATTCACACATTTTAAAGAAATTCTAGGCAACTTGTACGAAGGACAGTATTTGTAATCATTTCATAATGCAAAAACAGACGAAATCTCATGAGTTTTGGAAATCTGTCGGACGGCTCCTCAAACTAACGTTTTGGGCCGGTCTGCATCCGCCAGAATGCCCGAGTCCTTATTGGAACCCTTACTTAGTAAAACGGCAATGTTAACCTGCCAATGACGGGGGGGGGGGGGGGGGGGCAAATATCTCCCCCTGACGAATTTTCGCAATAGCTCAAAAACCAATAGCGATATCAACGTGAAACTTTGGGTACCTTCTCCTAGACCAATTGTACGTCTTCTGTGCATAAATGAAGACATTTTGTCAAGAAAAAATAGAGATATCACGAATTTAGTGACGTCACTACACATGAGTTTGGCGAATAAAAAAATCAGCTAAACTTTAAGAGAGCATGCAAATTCTATATTTTGAGCAAAATGCAATACAAAATGTCAGAAAATAGCAAATGGCAAGGGCTACAAAATTGACTCTAGGATTTGTGAAAACTTTGGTTTTTGACCCAAACAAAATAACTTAAACGAAATCAATATAAAAAATTTCTTCGGAAAAATGCCCTAAAAATAGAACATTGCAAATATGTTAACAATTCACCGGATTTCGCATCTTTATACATAAAGAGGGGATTTAAAACACGCTTTTCTTAGTACAAGCTGCGTAGACTTTCTTTTAAAATAGGAAACATGTTAATTCGTTGCCCATTTCAGGCGCCTCTTGGATCCGCCAGTGGCCAAAAACATTGGGGGGGGGGGGGGGTACCATGGGGGGGGGGGAGGGTACCATTGGGGGCCGAACTCAACATTGGGGGGGGGGGGGGCGAGAGCCACCCTAGAAGTATATAAATCGACAACTATGAGACCGAGTATTCTCCAAACCGGACTTGATTTGCATGGTGATTGCCAGTGATGATACATTGTTTTTCCAGTTGCATGCGGTTCACGTTTGTGGTCAAAGTGCTGTCCTGCAAGGGAGGTCATCCAACGGTAACCCAAAATATTATCCACCAATCCGGACTTGATTTGCATGGCGCGCCCGTTTTCTGTCAACGATCAATAATCCGCAGCTGCCTTTGCTGACGGCGTGTTTGGTTGGTCGGTGACATGGGGGACCGGTCAGAGAGAGGCCGAGGAGCGGTACCGGGGGGCCGGACAAGCCGGACAAGCCGGACAAGCCGGTCTCCCACCGGCATGTCTGCGGCGCTGACCGGGTCATCGCCGGTCACTCCTCCCCCGGGCCCACTCGGCGACCGGAACAACCGGCTCCTCTCCGCCGCCGACGGACAAAATCTGTGTCGCTGATTAAGGCCGCGCTGGCAGCGGCTCGGCCGAGGGCAGGGAAAACGCGGCGGGGCAGCGGTGCCGGATGAGATGCCGGCCGACCCCCGGTAACGGACCGCAGCACAGCAGGACCGCGGCACCGCAGGACCGCGGCACCGCAGCACCGCAGGACCGCGGCACCGCATCACCGCAGGACCGCAGGACCGCGGCACCGCGGCACCGCAGGACCGGAGCACCGCAGCACCGCAGGACCGGAGCGATGGCGGCCTCGGCCGGTCACACGCCGGCCGGCGATCCTCCGCGCCGTTGCCGCACGGCGATCACCGCATCACCGCGCCGCGATCACCGCACGGAATCGGCGCGGAATCGCATCACAGGGATTAGCAGGGCGGCCGCTTATCAGCGCCGGATCTCTGCACAGACTTACGGCAGATGTCCGGCATTTCTGCCCGTATTTTTAACCTGCACGTGGGCATTTCAGGCTCGGATGACACAGGACGAGTCGCGGAAAGTTCAGTCACCTTCTTCTTAAGGTTGAAGCGGACTCAACCCAAATGTTTTAAAAAGTCTATTTGACGAACGCCGAGCGATATTATCGGGTTTGACGAGCCACCTAGCACAGAGTGGTCTGCGTTGAGCGCGCGGACCGGACGATGGTTATAGGTTGCCTGAGAGGACGGCGGAGCAGTGGACGGAGCCACATTCCGGGCCGGCCTCGTCCCGACCCGCAGTCAAGGTGAACTCGCTCTTCGACGAGTCTCGTCTCGTCTCGTCTCGGAGACGACTATAGTGGTCTTACTACGGCCGAACTAGCAGGGGGCGGCAAACAGGAATGACGGAGAGCCGGTACCTCCCTCGTGCCAAGGACGCGTTCATTCAGAGGACCGGCACCACTGGCTCCCCGGGCTCCGCCCTGCAAGTCGGGTGGCAGGGGCCTGTGTGTCCAGTCTCCACCGGCCGGATGGCACGGGCCGACCCCGGGTGGGCTCCCTCGGCCCGGGTGGCAGGGCCTGTGTGTCCAGTGTCCAGTCTCCACCGGCCAGATGGCACAGGCCGACCCCGTGTGGGCTCCCTCCGCCGGCAGGCTTGTTGCCAAGTCCTGCTTCTCCTCTGCTGCTGTGCACTCAGCGACAGACGCAAAATACTCGCTTCAGAGCTAGTGCCAAGTGAATGTTGGGTCAATTTTGCCAACCTGATGATCCTGTTGACACGGTGCGGTGTGGAAGGGATGGCGGCTAAACAACAACTCAGGTCTCTTCAAACGAGCATCAAAATCAACCGAGGCCAACCAAGTATTACGATAGCTTCCAGGGGCTCCGCCATGCCTTTGAAATTGGGTGAACGGGATCCAGGGATGCCAAGTGGCCACCGTCAGCGAAAAGTTGTTGAACGGGAGGGGGGTTGGCGTCAGCGAAAAGTTGTTGAGTAGGGAAAGGGGTGACGTCAGCGAAAAGTTGTTGAGTTGGGGGAGGGGGGGGGGGGGGGGGAGGAAGGACATCAGCAAAAAGTTGTTGAGTGGGTGATAAAACTAACAAGTACAACTGAACATTGATTTCCAGCAATCTTGTTGGTCAGGAAACATGGGGGGGATAATCTCCCCGGCTAAAAGAATGGGGGACGCGTCCCCCCGTCTCCCCCCCCCCTTGGCGGAGCCCCTGACAGCTTCTCCAGAAAGCGGTTTAGGGAAGCAAAGTCCCTGTGAAAGGCAGATCCTGCCAGCTTGTAAAGAAACCTGACCAAATTTGAAGTGACGAGATTCTATCATATAATTCTATTAACAAAATTACTCCACTCACTTCCTATGCAGCTGCATTTTCTAAGCGCTCTTATGAAAATCATGAACGGAACGACAGCAAATTATGTTTGTGACATGGCAATGTCAGTTGGGACGAAAACAATAGCTGATGCGCTGTTCGTCGCTGACCCTCGAATGCCGTCCAGGTTTGGATAGCGATGAATAGCGAAAAATGCCGTCGAATCAAATGCCGATTTGCTTCAATATTATAAATGTTGAAATTCCTGTGAAAGTTAAACCCGCGATGTGCCTGGTGGGGAGGGGGGCACGAACGTCCACTACACTTTTTTCCAAGATAGCGCGGTGCCGTTTTCGACAGTTTTTCGGGCATCAATTATCTGCGGCCACCTTTGTAAAACCTCCTCCAATCGAACAGCTCAGGTTTGTTTCACAATGGAAACACAATTCTAAAGAATAGTGTTATCCAATGTTCAACCAACCTTCGGTGACTCACATTGGTCACGTGACCCCACCTCCAAAAAGTTTGCTGTCGTGCTACATCCACAGCTTGTGATCGAACAGTTTGAAAGTCAGAGGATTTAGTTGGGCCATAAGTACCTACAATTATTTTATATTCAGAAATACACAGTAGCCTTAGATCGACTCTTTTAAGATCATACATATAAAACTGTATTTTTTAAATAAAACTGTATCCACTTAATGAAACACCCTTTTGAGGAGCCACCACCTGCACCATTGGCTTTGGCATTAATTGTTTTCGCCGAGTTGAATGACTGTAAGAGTGGCATGTCTTCCTGCAGTGGCTTTACGTGGTGATGCCTCTGCACGGTACAACGCTGATCCCAGCATGGCTCAGGCCTGCCAAAACCGTCATAAGCAGATGACAAATTCCTAAACCGATTACCGGGTCTTCTCACATGGATAACGTGAACAGAACGGATCAGGTGTGACTTAGCCGGACAACAAGCTGTTTTGGTTTCGCTCTGCCTGGAAAACCCGGCTTTCGAGCTCAGTTCATACTTACCCGGGTCATTCGGAGCTGGCTGGGAGGGGTACCCGGGTCATTCGGAGCTGGCTGGGTCGGGTGTGTTACCCGGGTCATTTGGAGCTGGCTGGGTCGGGTGTGTTACCCGGGTCATTCGGAGCTGGCTGGGTCGGGTGTGTTACCCGGGTCACTCGGAGCTGGCTGGGAGGGGTGTGTTACCCGGGTCATTTGGAGCTGGCTGGGTCGGGTGTGTTACCCGGGTCATTCGGAGCTGGCTGGGAGGGGTGTGTTACCCGGGTCATTCGGAGCTGGCTGGGTCGGGTGTGTTACCCGGGTCATTCGGAGCTGGCTGGGAGGGGTATGTTACCCGGGTCATTCGGAGCTGGCTGGGAGGGGTGTGTTACCCGGGTCATTCGGAGCTGGCTGGGAGGGGTGTGTTACCCGGGTCATTCGGAGCTGGCTGGGAGGGGTGTGTTACCCGGGTCATTCGGAGCTGGCTGGGAGGGGTGTGTTACCCGGGTCATTCGGAGCTGGCTGGGAGGGGTGTGTTACCCGGGTCATTCGAAGCTGGCTGGGAGGGGTGTGTTACCCGGGTCATTCGGAGCTGGCTGGGGGGGGGGGGGGGTGTTACCCGGATCATTCGGAGCTGGCTGGGAGGGGTGTGTTACCCGGGTCATTCGGAGCTGGCTGGGAGGGGTGTGTTACCCGGGTCATTCGGAGCTGGCTGGGTCGGGTGTGTTACCCGGGTCATTCGGAGCTGGCTGGGTGGGGTGTGTTACCCGGGTCATTCGGAGCTGGCTGGGTCGGGTGTGTTACCCGGGTCATTCGGAGCTGACTGGGAGGGGTGTGTTACCCGGGTCATTCGGAGCTGGCTGGGTCGGGTGTGTTACCCGGGTCATTTGGAGCTGGCTGGGAGGGGTGTGTTACCCGGGTCATTCGGAGCTGGCTGGGAGGGGTGTGTTACCCGGATCATTCGGAGCTGGCTGGGTCGGGTGTGTTACCCGGGTCATTCGGAGCTGGCTGGGAGGGGTGTGTTACCCGGGTCATTCGGAGCTGGCTGGGTGGGGTGTGTTACCCGGATCATTTGGAGCTGGCTGGGAGGGGTGTGTTACCCGGGTCATTTGGAGCTGGCTGGGGGGGGGGGAGGGGAGGGGGGGGGGGGGGGGTATCCTGGTCATTCGGAGCTCACTCCGGTCATTCGGAGCTGGCTGCTTAAATATACAATGTATATTTATATTAGAGGCTATACAGTAGTTTAGAGTAGTAAAACAAAAATTGTCCGAATGTTTTTGAATTGATGGATTTCCGAGGTCAGGCCCGCGCTAAGAATAGCTTGTTGCGCAGACCTTGACCCCACCACCCGATCAAGCAATTCCTGGCGTCCGGCAGAATTTAGAAGCGAAAGTTTTACGTGCCCGACATACCTGGACACGGTTCACAGTAGTTTGGTAGTTTATATTTTGCGTTCAAGAAAGCATCATCACAATATCAACATCACATCAACATTATCACAATATCACAATATCATCATCACAAAGCATCATCACAATATTGTGAACCGTGCATACATTCATTTGATCTCAACGCACCGTACGGCACACCAAAAAGGCTGCAACTTAAACATATATCAAAGACATTTCGATGAAACTGTTATGATTCACACCCGGACTCTTGCACAAAACGACGCCATTGACCCGCGAGTATGAGCACAAAGACGCTTCTGGAGCCGGAATATAAGAATATGTGGTCATTTATGACGCGCATGATTGGACAGTGGACAGTCTGGCCGTGTATTGGTGCCCGTGACGTCAGAAGAGGCGGCTGTGATTCACCAGCCAGCTGATGTCATAGAAAGCCGTGCAAATGGACAGGTACCGCGACATAAAGTGGCAGAAACATAGCTGATTTCGTCAGTAAGTTTAATTTAAATAGCATCTTACTCAATATGCACAATAAACTTGAGTCCATTTAACAGTAAGGTGTTTGGCAACTGCAGTTGCAATGCTCTTAAAATGTTATAGTATGTCTATCTTAGCCCGCGCCGCGCCGGGGGGAGTGTTTAGACCCCCCCCGTCAGGTTTTTCGAAGATAGCGGGAAAACGGCGGCGCTGCGCGCCGCCGTTTTTCGCACAGCTGTTCGGGCATCAATTGCCCACATTATATAATATATAAAAAATACCTCGGGTTATCTCAGGTCAGGTCACCAGACCAGGTCACGTGACTCCACCTTCCAAAAAAGCTTGTGGTCGTATCACAGTCACAGTTTTAGATGATCGGTTTTACACTTACAGGATTGCATAAGGTCATATATATTTACAATTCGTATATTTTTGATTTTTCCAAATCGTAGAAAAATGAGAAACATGTTTATATGTTTTTCAGAGTTCGAATATTTCCACTGGGCCGTGACTCGGAAAGTGGGAGGAGCCTGTTTGTGTGTGTGTGTCCGTCGGAGCATATTGGCACGTGGAGCCTAAACGGCCGGGCCGATTTCGACGCGGGTGGCACCGTTCGATGCGGCAAAACGGCGGACAGATGATGGTACCATTTTAGAGCCAATCGATGGCACATGGCACGTACCAAGTGCCAAAAAGTGGGCGCCCACATTTGTTTCGCCTCCTCAGGTCACACGGTTGGTGACACCGACTTGATACTCGCAAGTCACGTGCGCGGTACATCGGCCCGATATCCATTGGGGTCGCCGACCCCGAGGGGTCAAAATAAACCCACCAGGGGTAAAACCAAATTATGATTTTGACCCCAAGGCAATGCCACGATCGCATTGCCGGCCACTAGTTTATATCAGCGACCTAAGGTCGGGTCAATTTTGTGATCTCCCCATTATAAGTCAATGGGAAAATATTCAAATGCTTCCTATTCCGAGGATACGCAAGATAGCAGTATAATTCCTTCTGGATCACGTTAATATAGGCCATTATTGATGACCTAGGTGCCATTTTTGTTCAGTGATCCCTGCAGGGTCAGCCGAGGTCATCCGAGGTCACCAACATTTTTTTTTTGGCAATAACTCTCGACATAATGACGATAGATAAGTGAAACCGGCACCAATGTGTTTGTCTCGTCGAGACACGTCTTCCAATATGCAACATGACCCACGTGGGTCACCACTTGACCTTGACCTGAGGTCAAATTTTAAGTTGACCTAACCTGGTTAACACTAATATGAGTCAAAGTGCCTTGACGGGAAAAACACGATGGCGTCAAAATTATTGCCTTATCGTTATTAGGTACAAAGTTATTTGTGAAAAAGTGTTTTGCTAAACATAGCCTTTTTGACATTTATGAGCTCTGGAGGCGAGCCTAAACTATTGACCTGAGCTTAAATCTGAGGACACCAATTGTGATTGCATTTTTTAAGAGCTTTTGATTGTTTTGTTTTCGTTTGTTCCTAACTATCATAGTTCTCGAGATATTTGGGACTCTTCGAAGTGAAGTCCTAAAACTGGAAAATCTGACCTTTGATGACCTATGGTAACCTCAATATTGACTTGAGGAAAAACATATTCAGAGTACCTTCGAATGTGCTTGTCGAGAGCTTTCGAAGACATTTTTGCGTCTTTCTATCCCTTTTAGTTTTCGAGTTAGAGGGGGATGTCTACCCAGAACGGCGGCCCCGGAACGGCGAAGATGGTGCCGAGCACCGGCACGGTGCGGGTTAGTCAAGCCACAACCTGATAAGCGAGAAAGCTCTTAGCTGAGGTTAACGATAAGCTTTTGATTCTATAAGTGATGTAATTTTCAAAATTGGCCAAATGATAGGAGACAGCTTGAATAGTTCTTGATACTACCATTTTTAAGCAAAGAAGCCGTCTACCGATACATGTAATTCCATTATAATCGACATAGGCACAGCAAGGCAAAAAAGTTTTCATTATTGCTCTAAATACACTATCCTTAATAAGATCCCGCATCATTATGTAGCGAAATATCAAGGCGATGAACCGTTTTTGACATCACGGATCTACTCGCAGCAACAGCAGCAGCAACATTTCTTATATGTTAGAGTTCCAATCTGCACACGATACTCCCTAGTGCATATGATGTACGATAACATCACTTTAGGGCTCAGTGATCAACACACTTACCACAGCTACAAGTGCAGCAAGGACTACGCCGAGCCATCATGCTCCCACTTATTGAACCTCTACAGGTTTTGTCTTCCTTCTCTGAAAAGTTCCAGGTCGGGGTTCGCTACGCTGTGATAATTGCATACCAGACACGCTGTTCGTGTCTGCTCGTCAAAACAGTACAGTACCTATCCCAGTTGGTCTATCCCGTCTATCCCGGTTTGTGGCGTGAGACCCAGTTTCTGTGTGTGGCGTAGCGGTCTGCCGGCCGGCCTGGTCTGGTCTGGCCGGTCTGGTCTGGTCTGGCCGGTCTGGTCTGGTCTGGCCGGCCTGGTCTGGTCTGGTCGGTCTGGTCTGGTCTGGCCGGTCTGGTCTGGTCTGGCCGGCCTGGTCTGGTCTGGCCGGTCTGGTCTGGTCTGGCCGGCCTGGTCTGGTCTAGCCGGCCTGGTCTGGTCTGGCCGGTCTGGTCTGGTCTGGCCGGCCTGGTCTGGTCTAGCCGGCCTGGTCTGGTCTGGCCGGTCTGGTCTGGTCTGGTCGGTCTGATCTGGTCTGGCCGGCCTGATCTGGTCTGGTCTGGCCGGTCTGATCTGATCTGGCCGGCCTGGTCTGGTCTGGCCGGTCTGGTCTGGTCTGGCCGGCCTGGTCTGGTCTAGCCGGCCTGGTCTGGTCTGGCCGGTCTGGTCTGGTCTGGCCGGCCTGGTCTGGTCTAGCCGGCCTGGTCTGGTCTGGCCGGTCTGGTCTGGTCTGGCCGGTCTGATCTGGTCTGGCCGGCCTGATCTGGTCTGGTCTGGCCGGCCTGATCTGGTCTGGCCGGCCTGGTCTGGTCTGGTCTGGCCGGTCTGGTCTGGTCTGGCCGGTCTGATCTGGTCTAGCCGGCCTGGTCTGGTCTGGTCTGGCCGGTCTGGTCTGGTCTAGCCGGCCTGGTCTGGTCTGGTCTGGCCGGCCTGATCTGGTCTGGTCTGGCCGGCCTGGTATATACGACTGTGAATACAGAATACAGACTACTGGTCTGGTATGGCCGGTCTGCCCCCCGTCCCGTCAGCAGGGGGGCCGTGGCGCGCCGCAGTGCCGCCGGTGTCGAGCCGCCGCCGCCGCCGCCGATCTGATGCACCGGTCCCGGCCCAGAGAGATACCTGTTCTCCAACACGGAAGTGCCGCCAGGATTTGCACAATGGCTGGAAGACCGCAGGTGACGGAAGATGTTGGGGGGAGGGGGGGGGGGGAGGCGGCGTCACAAGCCGGATGGCCTGCGCTCTGATTGGCTGAGGCTGGCTGGCCGACAATCGAGCTGGAGCGTGGGGTCCGCGGCCAATGACCGACAGGTCAGGCCCCCGCAGCCGGACGACCCGCACCCCGGCCACTGCGCGTGCCGGCCGACTTGGTGCGGCGGCGGCGCGGTGATTTGGTGATAGGCCGAGGTGTCAGGCCGAGGTGTCACCGCCGGCCCGGGGGAGTCATCCTGACACGGAGCCGATCGGCCGGCTGACGTCATCAGGTGCGCCGAGGAGGAGGCGCCTCCTCTCTAACGGGGTCGGTCCGCTCTGCAGTCAATGACACTTCATTGGCAACGCCATGCGTCATGCGGAATTTGCGGGGAGGGGCGCTTCGACGCCCCACTTGAACTCGGCTCCTATAAGACGTAGACAAAAACCTAAACAATAGTTTGAAAGCTCGTCAAAAATCATTTTGAAACTATATCAGTCATTTTTTTACTCAGGTCAATATTGAGGTCACTTGAGGTCATCAAAGGTCAGATTTTCCAGTTTTAGGACTTCGCTCCAGAAACCCTCAAATATCTCGGGAACTATGATAGGTAGGAACAAACGGAAAAGTAACCAAAAACACTTGAAATATGCAATCGCCATTGTTTCTTCAACTTTTAGTTCAGTTCAATAGTTTAGGCCCCAGAGGTCAAGGGCGGATCCAGCCGGACGTTTTGTGTGTGTGTGTGTGTGTGTGGGTGTGGGTGTGGGTGTGTGTGTGTGTGTGTGTGTGTGTGTGTGTGTGTGTGTGGGGGGGGGGGGGTCGGCTGAAATGACGAAAAAAAGTACCCCAATATGTTATGCGTGTATCTAAGCCTTTGCAGCATTTTTAATGTGGATTTGCATGTTATAGTAGGTACTTGTTATTTAGCACCGCGAAGCGGCGCTATATTTTTTTTTCGAGTTTGTCTGATAAAACCCAGAAACATAGGCATTTTAGCTTCTTAGCTTTGTAGAAGATAAGAAGCTAAAAATGTTATTCGTTCAATTCAACGTTACGACGAAACGAAGACGATGACGATGGCTTCGTTATGACGATGGCCACTAATGTGACGCCGCGAAGCGGCGTAAACATTTTAATTTTAGGTCGTGGAAAACGCAATTTTAATATTGGAACCAGACCGTGAGTGGAGCCAAGCCTCAGGTAACCCCTTTTCCTGGTTGCACATCTCGGTATGATGATGACAAATGTTGAAATGAAGGTAGTTTTTCCATATACAATAGCCTCGGATAGTAAATCACGATGACCGGTGGCTGTCTGCGCTCAATAGTACATATGATAAAATAACTGTAGTCTGTATACATACCTATGTACCGAACTGTAACAAACAACTGGTAACGGTGCAAATGGTTTTTAAAGTAGCAAGAGGCATACCGACATTTCCGCGCATAAATGGTCTCTGTGGATCTGGAGGAGCCTGGGAAGATGGCTTGGGGAGATAGTCCTGACCTGGTCCCCACTATTAGCTCTTCGGGCCAGCAAGTTGGGCACCGCTGGAACAGCTTCCGGTTGCCGAGGTCCGCGTCTTTGCGTTCGCGTCGCCTTTTCGGAACTCGGCAGACTAGCTAAACATGTAGCCCGCTTTAAAGTTAATATTTTATGAAGAGAGTTGGTCCTGTGGCCAGCAATTACCGCCAAAGAGAGCCTCTGCAAGACACTTAAGGAAATACATTTTCCAAATTTGTGTATGCAATTGCGAAACTTGTGTCATGCCGCGAAGCGGCGCGAAATTTTACAGTTTTTGACTGTGGCTAGCTGGATTTTGACTGCTGCAAGTTTGGGATGCCCAGTACCGTTCTAAAAACGTAAATATAGCATGTATTAGACTTCACGTCTGGGGGGGGGGGGCAAAACAGAGTTTGCCCCCCTTAAACAGGCTTGGGGGGGGGGGGGGGGGCATGTTCGCCCTCCCCTGGATCCGCCCTTGCCAGAGGTCATGAAAGGTAAAACAAAACTATGTTTTGGCCAAACAGTTTTTCGCAAATAACGTTTTACCTCATAAAGATAAGGCAATAAATATTACACCATCGTGTTCGCCTCGTCAAGGCGCTTCGAATCATTTTCATGGTGACCAGTCCTCAGGTCAAGGTCAAGTGGTGACCCAAGTAGGTTATGTTTCATATTGGGAGACATGTCTTGACGAAATAAACACATTGGTGTCGGTTTCACTTCTCTATCTTCATTCTGTCAAGAGTTATTGACACCGAAGTGTTGATAGACCCCCGGCCGCTCCGCACCGTTTTCTGCTTTACTCGGGGAAATAGACACCCGGCTTCGTTACATTTAGTGTCCACGTGTTCCTTATCTTCTAGTTCATCTGCGTGCTACACCGCAAAAACTGTGAGTTGTGTCTTCTATTTATTATCTACCCTAGAAGATTTGTGATTTTGAAACCTGCGTGAACAACCAAGCCGGAAGACAGAAATCCTCGGAAGTTTCTGTGTCAGTAAAAGTGTGTGAACGCTTCAAGATTTCATTCAAACAGGTGTGTTTTTCTCTATGTTGCGGCAGCGATATTACGTGCTCGAAATATTTCATTTCTTCAAGAGTCCTGCGTTAGTTTTCTAGAACTACTTCTTTTCTAACGCATACCAACGCGGCAGAGCGGATGAACACCACCATCCCTGGCCGTCGCCATGACAACCCCTGTTGACCAGGGTACACCCGCCGCAGTGCCGCCCGGCTAAAGTCAACAAATGCCAGGGGGCCAAACGGTCACCGGGGCACGTTCCCGGCGGCCGGCGCGGCGGGGAGGCCGGGGTGGGTGGCGGGCCCGCCCAGCGAGAGAGAGAGAGGGAGTGGCGATCAGCCGACTGCTCCCGGCACTGGGGACCCTGATGGGCCCTGTCGTGTAGTGTGCCAACAAACACCGGACACTGACTACCGCCATTGCGACCGTCCGGCCCGGTCGGACCCGCCGGCGGCCGGCGGTGCTGGGCCCACTCCGTCACAGGGACCGCGACTCAGCCAAAATCATCAACTGGTGATCGGACATGTGAACGTTCGATCCCTTCTACCGAAGATGGACTCCGTGCTGGACACCCTTCAAGTGCACAACATCGACGTGCTGTGTGTGTATGACGGAAATGTGGCTCTCCGATCCTGTCACGGACAGAGTGCTCGTGTTCCCCGGCTACAGACTGCTACGCCGCGACCGGCCGGCACAGCCGGGCCGCAATAACTCTATTCGCCAGCGAGGTGGCGGTGCCGCTATCCTCTGTCGCGACAATGTAAATATGACCGTGCTTAATATCACCAGTGAGAGGGCGGCCTGCGAGTCGCTGTGGGTTTCTGTCGCCGGAAAAGGGCACCGTTCAACAACCGTGGGCGTGGGCGTGGTCGCCCTTCCGAGTGGCGACCGCCCATCGCCCTTCTCCGTGCGTACATGGCGCAAAACCAACTGGGACGCACTCTGCTTGCAACTCCTGCTGGCGGACTGGGACCCAGTTTACGGGGAAGTGGGGATAGATCGAAAGGTTGCAGAGCTTTTGCGTTTGTGGTGGGAGGCAGTGGATATACACTGTCCTCTTAAAACTGTTGCCCCTCGCCGTCCATATTGTCCGTGGCTGGAGGACAACCCAGAACTGCGTCAGTTGATGAGGCAGCGAGATGAGGCGCATCGTGTGTGGGGATATAATCGTACTCAGCAAAATCTTGGAAGTTACCGCGCCCTTCGAAATCGCGCCAAAGGCCACTTCGCAAAGTCGAAACGTGATTTTTTATGATCGTATATGCTGTCCGATCGCACCAGCTTCTGGCGGGGTATCAAGCAGTTCAGCTTCCGCGCAGTGAAGAACGGCGGAGATGCGCCTGAACAGCTTAGTCCTGAACAGGCTGATGAGTTTAATCGGCACTTCGTTTCAGTCGGCCCGCGCATCGTCGCAGATTTGAAGTTAAATCCCATAACTGCCTCCCCTCTGCCTCGTCCGCTGCGCGTCACTTCTGTGAGCCTCATTATACGCCCTGCGACGCTACCCGAGCTGGCAAGGGCTCTGCACGACCTCTCGTCTTCGAAAGCAGTAGGGAACGATGGCGTACCTGTAGACGCGATTCGAAAATGCTTCCCAGTAATTGGACCTCACTTACTTCACATAATTAACTCATCGATAGTCACATGTGTTTTCCCTTCCTCGTGGAAGGTTGTTTCTGTCGTTCCTCTTCACAAAGCTGGCCCACAAGATACCGCAAGCAATTTTAGGCCCATATCTAGTCTTTCTGTGTTATCTAAACAGTGCGAGAAAATAGTTTGCGAACAGCTCTCATCATATCTTATAACCCATGGCCTCCTATCGGTATCACAGTACGCCTACAGACCATGCCACTCGACGGAAGACGCCTTAATCGACGCGGTCGAATTGGCTTCGCGTCGTATCGATGCCGGTCATATTTTCGCCGTTACCTCAATATACCTCAATAGACCTCAATAGACCTAAACTCAATAGACAAGACGTTTGACAGTGTCGACCATGACGTCCTTCTCGCGAAACTTCAGTGGTATGGTGTGGATCAGAGATGGTTCGAGAGCTATCTTGCAGATCGGCGGCAAGTAGTGAAGGGTGGCTCTCTCTCACTTCTTTTATCTCACAGTGTCCCTCAGGGATCCATCGTTGGCCCCGTCCTTTTCAGCATATTTACCAATGAACTTCCATCTCACTTGCCTCACGGACGTTTGATATTATATGCCGATGATACCCAATTGGTAGACTCCGCTCACCCTGACGAACTAACTTCCCTGAAATCCCGGCAGGAAGAGACTATCCACGCCGTTCAGTCTTATTTTACGTCCAACTGCTTGAAAATTAATCCCGTCAAAACTATCTTGCTCCTTATCGGTACCCCTCAATCTTGGAAAAAATCGTCATCCTTTCACCTCAACATTTCCGGCCATATTCTAACTCCCTCCCGGTCCGTGGAGATGTTGGGGGTCACAATCGACAGTAACCATACCTGGCAGAACCACATAGGTAATGTCACCAAGAAGTGCAACTCCACCCCTTTCTGTCTCTTTCAAATTAGGCACCATCTCACACCGGAAGCTCGTAAACTCCTCATCCAGGCCCATGTGTTCCCTCATATTCTCTACTGCCTCTCAGTCTGGGGTGGGGCAGCAGCGTGCCATCTTAACAGGATACAAAGGGTGGTGAACTTCGCAGCCAGAGTCGTCTCCGGGGCTCGTAAGCGTGATCACATTACGCCGACTGTGAGGGCTCTGGGCTGGCACAATATCGTCGAATTTGTCATATACCGTGATAGACTTGCAGTTTTCAGAGCTCTCAACGATTCACGGGCCCCGGCGGCGACTCGGTATGTGTTCGCGACTCGGTAATATGTTCATCTCCCGTACCGCTGTGTCTCAGCGTGTCACACGGGCTACAACGGCTGGTGCACTGGAGCTGCCTTCTTTCCGTCTCTCACTGACACGCAGAACCTTTTCTTACCGCGCTGCCGTGTCCTGGAACTGCCTGTCGCCGGCCATCTCCAGATCTCGAACTCGTGCTGAGCTTGCACGCAAGCTGTGCCGTGATATCACGTCTCTACTTAATTGATTGGCAGGTTTGCTCTTTCGATGACTTCGTGATTTTTTTTTTGGGGGGGGGGCTGTCTTGTATGTTGTCTTGTATGTCTTTTTAATGCATCTGTCTGCACATTTTCCTGTGTTCTGTACCGTTCGGCATCTGTGTTTACATGAACCTGACATTAAGCCACCACGTGGAATGGTTCGTTGTCAATAAACTGAAACTGAAACTGAAACTGATGACCTCATATGACCTCGGTTGACCCTGTAGGGGTCACTGAACAAAAATTGCACCTGGATCATTAAGAATGGCCTATGATAACATGATACAGAAGAAATTGGACTGATAACATGCATATCCTCGAAATAGGAAGCATTTGAATATTTCCCCATTGACTTATAATGGGGAGGTCACGAAATTGACCCGACCTTAGGTCACCGATACCAAAAACCTGAGATGTTCGAATTGTAGGTACCTATCTTATGAAATCCTGCAAGTTTGAAACTGATCTGCCAAAACTGTGGCTGTGGTACGACCGCAAGCTTTTTGAGGCGGGGTCACGTAACCTGGCCTGGTGACCTGACCTGAGATGACCCGAGGTCAAAAATTGCACATAATGTGGGTAATTGATGCCCGAACAGCTATGCATAAAAGGTGGCGCGCTTTTTCCGCTGTCCTCGAAAAACCTCAGGGGGGGGGGGGGGGGGCGTCTAAACGCCCCCCCCCCCCGGCACGGCGAGGGTTAACCCTATTCCCTGCGGGGAGCAGATTCAGTGTCCCCCGTTGGGTTTTCGCTTGCCACTCCCAAACCGTCAAATCAAGCGTCTTGTAACTTTGTGAGTGTTCTTATAATTGATATACACGTGTTATGTATTTTTTAAAATAACAAAATCGGTCCAGCAGAGGTGGTGCCAGGCCCTTGTTTTTGGGAGGTATTTTGTCACGCTTGAATGGTTACGAATGTGATTGTGTGGCGCATAATTCCTTCGTATTTTGCGATACAATAAATGCGTCAGGTACGAGTACATTTTCACAACAATATGCATCATAAATATTGCATAAAATATTGCATATTGATTGCACATATTTTTGGCAGAGGCGCACTCGGGTACAGAAAGTGAGAGGCGGTTCTGGTGTAGTTACTGGCAAGTTGTTTTGCATGTAACAACGGTATACATGAAAATCAATCCCATAGTGCATTTTCGAACTAAATAATGTCAGCAGAGGCGGCTCCAGACTCTAGTTTTTGTGGGTCAATTATGTTAGGTGTTGCCAATTCCTCCCCAGACTCTGTACTGAGTGCGCCATTGCTTGGAACAGTGTATTCACCTTATCTAAGATGAACATAAGTGTGTGAAAAGAGGTTTGCGACGTAGAAAGAACTATCGAAACATGCGTTTGCTCCACCCTCAAATTAGCAAGTGTATAAAAAAGCGTGAGGCCGATGGTGTCCACCCCCCCCCCCCCCCCTCCCACGTTGTTTACCTGGATCTGCCTATACGCAATATATTACATTCAAACAAATTATTGCAAATAATGCCCACATGTGACGTTCATATCGCCTAAGCAAGCAAAAACAGCACATGATTGTTATAAGAAAATCACCCACTTTATATTCCCTGAATACGCCTATGGTTTTTCATTTTTGAACTTGTCTTTTGATATATTAAAAACCTGTACATTTCAAGCTCAAAAACGTTTGTTCCTTCAAAATTGGTCAACTCACAGGACCACAATTACTTTAAAAAACACAAAAAAATCTTCTTATTTTGTGCCCCTGCCCCCCCACATTTTTGAACAGCAACACAAAATCGGGATCTATAAATATTTCTATGACAAGTCGAATAGTGTTTGTGCCATCGAAATCAAGATAGCGGTTCTCGAGATCTCCTGGGGGGGGGGGGGGGAGGAGGAAAATCTGCCACTCCCCGCAGGTTAACGTAATTCTGGCCGCCTGCGGGGAATAGAGTTAAATAAATGGTAATTTGTATGCATTTCAGTAACGAATAAAAAGAAAGCTGATAGTTGAATACTACTAATAAGTACCTAACTGAACGATAACCTCGCTATTATTGAAATGTCATAATAAACGCCGTGCTTTCTGAAAAATGTGTGTTTCGAAGTTCGAACCGCGATGAACTATATTTGAACAACGCACTGAAGTACGCACTGAAGTATGTGTCGGATGAATACGTTATGCACTCCTACATGTTTGTTGATATAACACAAATTTAAGCACATTTACAAATAGATGAAGGCCAAATTTGAGAAGACTTTGCGAGCCGATAATAATAATATCATCGGTGTCAGTGTATTATTTCACTATAACAGACACAATATCGCTTCAATTGAGTTGATGAGACAAGTTTCAGGCTACTTTACCGGTTACCTGCACTATTTACCGAGCGGCACTATTTACGGGTCTTCCGTCAACCAGGGGAGGAGGGTAAAATCTACGTGTGCGTGGCCACCGACCGCAGCCATGGTTTTCAGAGACTATTTCCCCCTCCCCCTTCTTCCCCTTTCAGAGACTTATTTCTTTGCAACTACTCGGTTGACGTGGCTAAAAATGGACACACACAAATGGTTATACCGTTGAAATATCGTATTAAATTTCTGAAATTCCGTGTCGTCGGGTTTAGAAGCAGCGCGCGCCTACTCACAACCCTGTCTTCCCTCTAATGGCCAAGGACGGCTACCGGGGGCGCCGTCTGACATTTCCTGTTTAACTCAAAACAGAGCTTTAAGTGTTCTTTCACATTAGGAAATATCGCTTAAAGGGAATGTTTTACCTTTATAGTGGTTTTGAACTGAGATAGCCATTATCTTTGGCCGTTATTGAAATGTCGAAAATACTAAGGTCATTTCCCCCAAAACTTAGCCGTTTTTAAGCAATTCAATTTATAGTTTGCAAAATGGGGTCTAGGCTAGTGCCGCCGCTGATTGGCTGACGGCGACTTTTTTCCAGCCAATCCCACTTTGTCAGCCAATCGGCTGCGGTCTACGGCTCAATAATGACGTCATCATCCCAATTTTAACAACTTAATTTGTATAAAGTTAAGTGACTTTCGAGAGACCAAATATCACCATCGTTTTCAGCAGCACTTACTTCATATTTTAGACTACAACCAGCGTATATTTGACAACTTTCAGAAACGTGAAACTTTAAGAACAGCCCACTTGGTTTCCGACCCAAATAAGGGCGTTTTACTGTTTTATGTAGTTGCTGAAAAACAAGTTAATACATGTTGCTCAGTTGGGAGAGCGCCGGACTTCTGACCTCACCCGGTAGTGACAGCCCGGGTTCGAGTCGCTTCGGCGCACGTTATTTGCCCCCCCCCCCCCCCCCGACTGGGATGGCCTGCCACCTGCGGCCGGTGGCAGCGGTCGTACTCAAGGTCAGGTGACGTCAGAGGGCGGGCGGACCGTGTCCTGGTCAGTGTTCGTCACGGGACCACACCAACCCCCAGCCCAGCCCGGCCCAGACCCATGCACACCAAGCCCAGGCCCGGACCAGACCCGGCCAAATTTATAATATTGAGGCCCAGGCCCAGTCCGGCCTGTTCAGATTAAGCATGTAAATATTTTCACAAAATTTGCAATCACTATCCTAGCATATTTACTTGTATACTATAAATGTGAAACAATGAACCAACTATGCTAACCAAAAACAAACAAAAAGCCAAAGCCACAGCAACAGTGTGTTGCTGTGGAAGTGAACCGCTGTTTTTTTTTCTTTCAGCTCTGACCTGAGCTTCAACATTCTCAGCCCAGGCCCGTCCAGAGCCCGGTGATTTCCTTAAAGTTGAGGCCCAGCCCAGGCCCAGCCCAGGCCCGGCCCAGGCCCGGCCCATGGCCCATAGGGCCGGCCCAGCCCGTGACGAACTCTAGTCCAGGTATGTCGGGCACGCACAACTTTCACTTCTAAATTCTGCCGGACGCCAGGAATTGCTGGATCGGTTGGTGGGATCAGGGCCTGCGCAACAAGCTATGCTTAGTGCGGGGCCTGACCTCGGAAATCCATCCATTCAAAAACATTCGGACTAAATTTATTATATAAAAAAATAAGACTTTCACTTTACTGTAACTTCCTCCGAATCATCAGAATTCAGAAGAAAATATTGGAAAAAATGAGTAAGCATATTTTTGTGGCATGACATTCTGCTCTCTGCTTAGTCGTGACGTCAGACGGTAACAGTAGAAGCGATCGAAGTCATTGCGAGCGATTCTTTGAATACAAGGCGGCTCACATAAATTGCAAATTATTTTAATTCTTGAAGTTTCACAGACAAATAAACGCACACTTCTTGCGCGCAAATGACAACAAGTGAAACAAATATTGTAATCAGATAACTAATTTTGAATTATAATCATGTCGCTTTATCAGCAACAAACATAAACCAAAGTTATGGAATTCTAACTGGCGACCAAACCAATAATCTTAACACAGCCGAAGTTAAGGAGTCATTTTAGCATACATAGACGGGACCGTATCGTATTGCATTAGCGAACAACTTTTTCGAGACTGAAGTGTAGTGTAGTGTAGTGTAGTGTAGAACCAGTGAGCACAGTGTAGAACCACCAGTGGGAAGGCTGCACCAGTCCCAACAGGTCAGCAAGAACAGAGAAGTGCTCCAAAAGGCGAGAAAACTGACGGACCGTGATCCCCGGAAGTCGAGAAGACGTCTTTCCCGAGCAGTCGGGGTCTGTCTCGCTACCAAACGGATACTGAGGGATCTTATGACTTTTACTCGGAGTAATTGCAAATATTTGGCCGGTGCTCTATTTTGTGATGACATTAATGACCATCAGGGCCGTCAAAATAAGTCTTGGGTCCAGGGCGCATCGCGGCCACGTCCCCCCAAAATGGCAAATTTTGCTGAGAATTAGACAGCATCTTCCCTGATTTTAAATATAATCCAAGCAGCTCATTGAAAGATACTTCAAAACAGTTCTGATTCTCACATTATTATTTCTCATAGTTTTACCAGGATTCCTTGGATTTGGCCGATTGCAACCACTTCCTGCCAATATGTAAACCTTTGCCTGTTAGAGCAATATTATAACTTGAATGGATTTTTAATAGTTGCTTCCTTCCAGCAGGATAAATGTGGACGGCGATATCGCTGTTCGCGCGGGGTCAGTGACCAGTGTACAGTGGGGACGACCGCTGCTGCTGGTCGCTGGTGGGGGGGGGGGGGGGGCTGACTCAGTGGGAGGGGGTCAACCTGGGGCACTGCTGCGGCGGCCACCGGCCGCCGCGGGGGCACTGCTACTTGGTCGGCCTGTGGGCGGGGCACGCCGCTGCCGGCCCAGACCGGGGCGGCCGGCAGCCCGCGCGCGTGCCCAGCTAGTTTGGTGGCCGCCTGCTCCCCCGATGGACGCCTTCCTCCGCACCTGGCCATTCGGGTAAGCCCGGCCGGTCCTCCGCGGCTCGGTACCGAGAGAGAGAGAGAGAGAGAGAGAGAGAGAGAGAGAGAGAGAGAGAGGGACCAGACACCCGCACCGGCACGACGCCGCACATCTCCTGCAGAATAACCGGGCCGCGTTTTTTTTTGTATAGCCTGTGGGTGTTTTTTCGTTAATGAAATTCGGCCATTTTTTGTCAAAACATGTCTAAAATAGTTGAGTTACCTGTGAGTGGCTCAAATTTGACTTGTAGCTATGCCATCCCGAACTGCAGTGTGTACGCGTCGCATTGATAAATGGCAGTGGCGGATTGCGTTAGTGTTTTCCCCTGGTGTGAAGCGGACACAGTTTCTCAGGTTTCTTCCTATTGCTTCCTTCTCGCCACACACACATTGCGATCTAGCGCTACTAACTCGTGATCATTTCTTTATGTTTTGTTATGTACTCGTTTGAATCATGTATGTACATTTTCGGTCTGGGCTGACGGCGTGCATCACCCACTGCCCAGTTCCATTATTATCTATACATTATTCGTATGTCACTGTTGTTGATCATGACGGCAATTTAAATCGCAATGACCTCGCTGCCGACGTCACTTATTTGAAACTCATCCAAACGAAACTCTCCCTATCACGTATGATTCCGTTTACATTTTCCGTTTGTTCGATTCTATCTCGAGCCAAATCATCCGATAGCCTACATATGCTGGTTGCAATGCAAACGTTGCAATTGTTCCGTGTTAGGACACAGGATAGACGCAGAACACACGCAGAAGAGAGCGATTTGTTATCAACTAGAAAAGGGCCAATGATGTTCCCTTGTCATGTTATTGCCTTTCCATCACAACCACATTTGCTATGCAGCCTTATTACCATTCGCCAAATTCGGCGTCTGTGACGTTCATTGTAAACCATCAATTGTTTTCCCTTCGCTTTGACGCGATTCCATTGGAAAGAGTAAATCCGACGATAGGTTTAGTGAGACCGACGATAGGTTTAGTGAGACCGACGATAGGTTCACTTGCAGTCTTTTAGCACCCTTGTGAAGAATAAAAGCGAGAACCATAGAACTCTTCCCATTTGTAGCAGGAGTCAGGATCATAAGATTTTTATCACGGCAATGATCCGATCCAAGTCTGAAATGAAGTTGACAACATCACGGAGTACGAACATGTACGGATGCATGTACGGATTAGAACTTATGCAAATGCATAGTGAATACAAGGTTTGTCGCCAAGTTTTTGACATCTAAAGGCGAACTAGATGGGATATGAACACTACATATAGTGGATGGCACCCCCTTCAGGCTGAAAACTACTAAGGCAAGACAAATGGCAATAGAATGCAAATAATTTTAGTAACCTGCGGATTAATCATGCCCAAAATATCATTAGATACTCTCAAATAAAAAAATAAATACATTAACATTACAGTTTGCCATTATTCTTGCTTTGAAATAGACAGTAACAAACAAGCTAATCACCGCCTGAAGTGAGACAACATCAGCTGTTCGTGGTGTAAAGGCAAATTATCTTACAGTCAATGACTGCAAAATACGCGCCGAACCCATGTATCACTCTAGATTGGAGACATTGTGATCCGGTGTATGCCTTTCACATTACACGACAAAGTTCTCCGACTGGAAACCTTCTGAAAGCATACTTCTAATAGCATTCACATTTAGATGTATTGCCATCAATTTAATAAGTGCTTGGAATTCAATTCGTTCGCAACAGTTTCCAATTTCCTCTCGCAGTTAGTCGGTAAGATGCTGGTTTGCATTTTGCTTGTTTTTGTTTTAGGACATGGCACTTTTTAGATTTGTGACAAAACTGAACAGTGACGCTACTAATGGGCGAAATCCGATAGCATGGATTTACTAATCAATCTCAATCCAAATCGATGTCACTTCCGCCATGAGTCGAAGTTTGATCGACACGGAAATGCAGTCTAGAGTAAGCTTCCGGAGACAATATATTCACGCGCGTCTGTGGAAACTGTAGACGAGCATCATGGAAATCTGAGAAGGGCGCGCGCGCGCGTGAATACCACTCGCACCGTGACGCCCGAGTCACGTGACGGCCGGGACCGGCGCGCGTGACGCGTGACGCGTGACGCCTCCCTGTCCTGAGGTAACCGGAGCCGTCACGGGCGCGTCAGTCGGCTCCGGGCTCACGCACGTATTACGTTACCCCCGGCCGCCGGCGCTGACGCACTCCGAGCCGCCATTTTGTTTTGCGCTGAGCACTGTTGCGGCGCTGCTTTAGGGAGTTCTGCGCGTGGCGGTGCAGCGAACTTGCGCAAATGACGCGACGTCAGAGCCCAAACCAGTCGGTAATTCTGCGTGGCGGATTAGCAAAAGTGCGTGAAGCATTTGGCAACAGGATGTAAGATTTTGTCTCTGCATCGGCGCGTGTGCTCGTGCAGGGGTCGGATGCCGGCCGGTTATCTGGGGAGGGGTGAGGTGGGTGAGTGGGTGGGTGGGGGGGGGGGGGGGGGGGCGATGCACGGTGCCTTGCTCCCCGCGAGACAACAGGTGTCGGGGCGGTCAGCGATTACAGTGCGCCCCGCCGGGCCGGCGGTCTCCGGGGCGTCGGACGGCGGATCAGCGGCCCGCAGTGACCGGCTGTGACGGGGCTGGAGCGGCCCGCTGTCCGTCACTGAGCGGTTACCGGCTGTGACGGGGCTGGATTCCCAGGCCCCGTGTCATGGCGGCGACCGTCACTAGCGCGCAGATTAGGCGCCTGCCCGGCCGCAGTTTTCCGCCGCCGAGGGATTAGCGGACGCCGCTCAACTCTCGGAGACAGCAGAACCCACCAAATTCGGGATGCAGCTGTCATAATGTATGTGTCTTCTCCGTCGCAACAATTGCTGGCTACGGCCCAGGAGGACGCTGCAGGCCTCTTCACACCGCGGAAGGTCATTGAAGGTTATTAAAGTCATCTGGGGTCATTGACGGCTATTGTGGCGCAAACTGTTCCCAATCAGCCGCAGAATCGTCGGCGATTCACAATTTTTGCCGAGATGGCGGCGATCTTTCTCCGTCGCAGTACTATGCTGCACGCCTTGTAAAACGCGACTCTAGATGACAGATACAGTGAGCGGCCATTTTTAGAAAGTCGGCGACGTGGCATTGTTGAGTGCTGATAAAGGTGATTTTGTTGTAGCAGAGCTCGCTCTCGCGGATTGGACGCGACTTAGCGACGATGGAACATCTCCGCACGATTCTTCTGAACTCGTTAGGTCGCATAATCTGTGCAAAGACAAGCAAAACAAAGCGGAAATGACTCCGAGGATAACCGACAGTCCAGGTCAACAACCCCACACAAATGTCGCTGGCTCGCTGATGCATTCCGACGTGAGCTTTACCACTTTGCACCGTTCATCAGGGGAGAAACCCATCATACCTGTGCACGGAATTTCCGTAAGATAAATCCATGCAAGGGTATAGTTAGAAACCACGGAAAACATTTTCCACCAATAGCGGAGAGAACTGTTAGCATTAAAAGGTAGATGAAATACCTACCATGTTTCGAATAATTGAATCGTGAATCTACGAAACCCGTTGTTATATTGCCGCCATTACAGCTTGTGATCGCGGCATGTGAGCTTATCGCCGGTTCCCTGCCCTATTCACGGTTCCACGCCGCTGTGTCCCTCTGTAGCGGCCCTCTGTAACCGGTCCCCAATGCCCTTCTCTGACCGGTCCCCGCTGCCCCTTCTCTGACCGGTCCCCGCTGCCCCTTCTCTGATCACAGGAGCACGGCCGCCGCGCTGTCACCGGCCGGAGCCAGCATCGTCACCACTCAGAGTCGCGCGCCCTCCGACCTGGTCTCGGGCAGCGAGCTGGGTCTGCTGCTGGCCGAGCGTGAGGCGGAGGACCTGACGGCGCACCGCTCCCCGGCCGAGCAGCCGCCGCCGCCGCCGCCGCCGCCGCCGCAGCCGCAACCGCAGCAGCAGCAGCAGCCGGCCGTGGAGCAGCGGCGCGGCGTCATCGTGGGCGACGGTGAGCCTGACTCGCCGCGGTACGGCGCGCCGCTGGCGCCGCTGCACGCCGACTCGCCATCACCCAAGGACATGTCCTCCACACCGTACACGGCCCAGTACACGGGCCTGGCTCCGGCGCAGGTGTTCACCGAGCCCATCTCTCAGTACAGCGCGCTGCCGCCGTCGCCCACCGCCAGCTACGGCCAGGCCGCGGTGCGCACCACCGGCGGCACGTACGTGGCCGCCAGCGAGCCCTACTACCGCGACTACTACCCGCCGGCGGCCGGAGCAGCCGAGCAGTACGGCGTCGTCGGCCGCGCGACGCCCGCCTTCTCCGACGGCCAGGAGGGGCACGCCCAGTTCGTGGAGAGGTACATCCGGCCTGCCTCGGCCGTGTACAAACTGTCCAGCCAAGGCCTGGCGGTCGACCTGCCGTCGCCAGACAGCGGCATCGGAGCCGAGGCGGCCACTCCGCGGGACCAGGCCACCAGTCTGCAGCAGGTCAGTCCCAGGAGTTCCCCGGAGAGTCAGTCAGTCCCAGGAGACGGTACCCACAGCACGCAGTACATCACCACACCGACGCCCCCACAACTTTTTACACGTTCACTCGACTCTGTATAAGAACAAGGGCATTGTCACCGGAGTTTCAACGGCGGCGCGCAGCTCCACGAAATTTGGTACAGCTGTTGGGGCATCAATTACCAACACGGTGTGATTTGCTTTCCTCGGGTCATCTCAGGTCAGGTCACCAGGTCAAGTAAAGTGACTCCAACTCCAAAAAGGTTGCGGTCGTGCCACAGACAAAGCCCTGCGACAGGCTTCCCCTGCCCCTGCCCCTGCTACAAGCTTCCTGCGACCAACAGCTGTCCCAATCGCACCCAACGACCCCATCTGTTCGGAAAGCGCATGTCGTGACGGTGACAGCATTCACGCTGTCAGCGTCACTCATCCGCTGCACTTCTCGTTGCCGTCACTCATCCGAGTGATGGCAACGCAAAGTGACACGATCAGTAATGGATACATACCCCACTCGATGGAATTTGTCATGCCGCATATGTCAGCAGATATTCATGACATGGTAAACCACAGTCCACAGTTGATTGACACATATGTGTACATACACATATGTGTCAATCAACTGTGGACTGTGGTTTACCATGTCATGAATATCTGCTGACATATGCGGCATGACAAATTCCATCGAGTGGGGTATGTATCCATTACTGATCGTGTCACTTTGCGTTGCCATCACTCGGATGAGTGATGGCAACGCAAACACCCCATCATCGGGGTGTCTGAACATCGCTGCACTTACATCAGTCAATATCGTCCGCGTGCTTTTCCAGTTCCCTCGTAGGACCAGTGTCCCGGCGGTGCTCGGTGAGAGGTGTCACCTATCTCCGCCGCCGTCCGGCCGGCCGGCGGGACATTTCCTCACCGCTCTGTCGGGGCACCTGTCTCCGCTCTGTCGGGAAACCTGTCTCCGCTCTGTCGGGGCACCTGTCTCCGCTCTGTCGGGAAACCTGTCTCCGCTCTGTCGGGGCACCTGTCTCCGCTCTGTCGGGAAACCTGTCTCCGCTCTGTCGGGGCACCTGTCTCCGCTCTGTCGGGGCACCTGTCTCCGCTCTGTCGGGGCACCTGTCTCCGCTCTGTCGGGGCACCTGTCTCCGCTCTGTCGGGGAACCTGTCTCCGCTCTGTCGGGAAACCTGCCTCCGCTCTGTCGGGAAACCTGCCTCCGCTCTGTCGGGAAACCTGTCTCCGCTCTGTCGGGAAACCTGTCTCCGCTCTGTCGGGGCACCTGTCTCCGCTCTGTCGGGGCACCTGTCCCCGCTCTGTCGGGGCACCTGTCTCCGCTCTGTCGGCACACCTGTCTCCGCTCTGTCGGGGCACCTGTCTCCGCTCTGTCGGGGCACCTGTCTCCGCTCTGTCGGGGCACCTGTCTCCGCTCTGTCGGCACACCTGTCTCCGCTCTGTCGGGGCACCTGCCTCCGCTCTGTCGGGAAACCTGTCTCCGCTCTGTCGGGGCACCTGTCCCCGCTCTGTCGGGGCACCTGTCTCCGCTCTGTCGGCACACCTGTCTCCGCTCTGTCGGGGCACCTGTCTCCGCTCTGTCGGGGCACCTGTCTCCGCTCTGTCGGGGCACCTGTCTCCGCTCTGTCGGCACACCTGTCTCCGCTCTGTCGGGGAACCTGTCTCCGCTCTGTCGGGGCACCTGTCTCCGCTCTGTCGGCACACCTGTCTCCGCTCTGTCGGGGCACCTGTCTCCGCTCTGTCGGGGCACCTGTCCCCGCTCCTGGTGCCGCACCAGGTCTCCGGGCCGGCCCCCCGTACTGACTGAGGCGCGCCAGCCGGCCCGGCAAATGATGGGTGCCGTTCAGAGGGTGTCACCGACTCGGCGTAAATCAGCCCGGTCCTGCCCGGCCCATCCTGCCCGGTCCTGCCCGGCCCGGTCCGGTCCGGCCCTGTCCTGCCCGGCCCGTCCTGCCCGGTCCGTCCTGCCCGTCCGGCTCGGCCCGGTCCGGCCATGTCCCCCCCGATCCCACCGGTCAGTCGTCGATGACCGTCGTTAGTGGTCTCTGTCTGTCCACACGGAGCGCCCCGCTTTTGACAGATTTTCTCAGGTCGGCACAAAAAAACGCCGCCGCGTCTGTGATGAACGTCGGACGATGAAGTAACCGTGTTCAGCGCGGGGTGTAAATGGTCCCGAACGACTCCGTGAACGACCACATTCCTCATGGGCGGGGTGTAGCCATTACCGAGCGCTATGGTTTCTCTGACGACGTAATGCTAGCGGACCTACTACAGGTGAAACGTGTCGGAAAGCCGGTCAACTGCTCTGTGACTCAGCAGACGTTCATGACAGAATCTAGAAACTGCCCTTAGCCAGTCGGATACAACTGTATTTTACCATGGAGGAAACAGCGTGACTAAATTGCACCGTGATCATATTTTCAGTTGCTGTTTAAATATAATAACTGCGCATATTTTTAGATAGCTGACAATCGGTTAACCAGAGACCATCAGCGACGGCACCTCTGCCGAAGACACACAGCGAAACAAAATCGATCCTTCCGCCGGGGCAGACCCACCGAACATTTCCGTTCGGACGGCCCTGCGTGTCCTGCCGCCTGAACTTTGGAGATTGCGGAACTTTCCACTGCGCAGTGTGTGGCCATTGCAGGCAGTCTGACTGACTCAGTGGAGAACCAGTTGGAAACTGCGTCGAGCAGCGAGCAGAGTCTCCAGAGGCGGTCAAACAGGAAGCGGCTTTGTTTCGAGACGGCTGAGTTCATCCTACATTCCTTCCCGTCGCGCGGTCCGCCCTGCAGACCGCGGGGGCCGCCGCGGTATACAAGAAACCGCCGCCGCAGGATCGTACCGGCATTATCTGAAGTATTTTTACTTGCATACCGACTAAGTAGATAGATGAAACTGATCATTCAGTCAACATCGTAAAATATTTGTGGATTTCTAGAGGCATCTATCTAAGCTATGCTGATGGTCAGAATAAAATCGGTGTTTAGTGTCGTAACCAAAGTGGAATAAGAAGATGAAGCGCTTTGCTGGAAATCAACCAGCGCGGCGGCGAGAATGGTTCCAGAAAGTAACGCTCCTGATTTACCACTTGCCATCTATTTTGAGATGGTGAAATATTTAACTTGTTTTTCACGTGGGTAGGAATAACTTCCGCTGTGGCCTTTGTTTCTGAAATCATCCGTTTGCCTTCTGCAGTCTGCCCATTCTCCAGTTGAACAGGTGCAGCGTGAGCAGCGTCCGTTTATGTCACGTCCGCCGGCAGTCGGCGTGTCAGTGCGCGAGCGTCTCCGTTCAGCCAACATTCCCAGGAGATGCGCTCCTCTGCAGTGTCCCTCGCCGTCCCTCACGGCCAGCGGCGCTCCGGTGTCCAGTCCGGCCGACAGAGGGCGACGGGAGAGCGCCTCTAACTCGTACCGCACTATTCCGCAGTGAAAGTGTCCTGGGTCCTTGCCGCAGGCCGCCTGAAAGAGGAGGTGGATTATACCGCCCGACTCGGGTGACTAGATGTGCAATCTGTGACCCATAGCTGAGACGTGTCGCGCTAATGGTGACAGCCTTGATTCAGCGGGTTTAACTCTGCCGAACGGTGGGCGTTCGATTTTTACGCGACGACTCTTTCCAAATGCGCTTAATAACATTTACTTTGTACCATTCTGCGAATATGTGTAACTGTATAAGATGCATTTGTATTCCATTAATTTACCTTGCATTCCAAACATTTACCTACTTTGCATACAACGGCCGAATTGGAAGCAATTAACATATTTCTGGGCGTTTTTTTTTAATGTAGCGTTTTAGTATAACACAGACGCCCTTTCCAAGCGATGAGAGCGAGCCACGGGACCGCGCCGCGGAGAGCTTGTGCGAGCCGGGCGCTGCGTGATAAGGGCAAGTCACGTGACGCGCGCGCGGGGAGCTGGCGCTGGACGGGCGCTGTCCAGTGTCCAGTGTCCAGTGTCCATTGTCCAGTGTCCAGTGTCCAGTGTCCAGTGTCCAGTGTCCAGTGTCCAGTGTCCAGGGGTCAGTCAGTCCCTGCGACTGCCTCAGAGGACGCGCGCTCGCCATCCACCTCCCCACCTCCCCACCTCCCCATCTCCCCACCTCCCCACCTCCCCACCTCCCCACCTCTTCACCTTCCCACCTCATCAACCTCCCCACCTCCCCACCTCCCCACCTCCCCACCCTCCCCACCTCCCCACCTCCCCACCTCCCACCTCCCACCTCCCCACCTCCCCACCTCTTCACCTCTTCACCTCTTCACCTCCCCACCTCCCCCACCCTCCCCACCTCCCCACCTCCCACCTCCCACCTCCCCACCTCCCCACCTCCCCACCTCATCACCTCATCACCTCCCCACCTCCCCACCTCCCCACCTCCCCACCTCCCCACCTCCCCACCTCCCCACCTCCCCACCTCATCACCTCCCCACCTCCCACCTCCCCACCTCCCCACCTCCCCACCTCCCCACCTCCCCACCTCCCCACCTCCCCACCTCCCCACCTCTTCACCTCTTCACCTCCCCACCTCCCCACCTCCCCACCTCCCCACCTCCCCACCTCCCCACCTCCCCACCTCCCCACGTCCCCACCTCCCCACCTCCCCACGTCCCCACCTCCCCACCTCCCCACGTCCCCACCTCCCCACCTCCCTACCTCCCCACCTCCCCACCTCCCTACCTCTCTACCTCCCCACCCTCCCCACCTCCTCACCTCTTCACCTCTTCACCCCCCACCATGAATTGTTGTTTGCAGGAAATATACTTGCATTTTACTTGCAACATATAACTCAACATGCATCATGTTGAGATATCAATGCCGCCAATCAATGATAGCTCTCATCTCCACTGCACTCGTATCACTACAATACCTAATCAATATCATACATCACATCATAATCATAATCAATACATAATATCATACATCACATGACATGCTCAAAGCCCGGCAGTCTTTTCCGACACGATGGCCAAACCTGGAAGGCTATTTATA